>JAOVVG010175028.1:0-12271 GCA_028566375.1 Leptodoras nelsoni | reverse complement strand
TTTCCCCCCCCCCCCCCCCCCCCCCCCCCTTTTTTCAACTCTCTTCTCCCTTTGATGTAAAGCGTCCTTGGGTTTGTGAAAGGAGCTATAAAAATGCAACTATTAGGTGTGCTCTATGTACTTTCTGAACCTGTATGTATAATTTCGATCCTGTGTTGATTTCAGAAAATCTCCAAAAATGAGAACTTTTGTTCCAAATTCTTGTGCATAATTACAAATTCCAGAGAACAGTTTAAAGAAATCATTGAAAGCCCAAGCTGCAAGTTACATATACGTATATAGGACATCATGGTTTTGTGTGTGTGTGTGTGTGTGTGAGAGAGAGAGTGATGTTGTGTGTTGGTGTTAGTCTGGTAGCATATCATACAATGCAAAAGTGATTATAAATAGTTCTGAGATATCTTCTTCTCTGCATTTGTTTTATAGGCTTTGGACTGTGACCGTACAGTGTTGCAGAAAATGAAGAAAGCTTCCAAATCCAAGCATGCCTCTGGTCAAGGTAACATTGCCACTGTTTCATAATGACACATAATGACTTGGTTCATCCTTCATTATAAATAGCTGTATATACAGAGAGAATGAAGCAGCACTGTCTCAGAACAGGAAGGATAAACCACAATCATCAAAATACTGGCACAAGATGGCAAGCCCAGATGTTGCAGACAGGAATCTGATGCTTTAGAAAGAATGTCACAGCTGCCTGCTATATACAGTATATCTCAATTAATACTGTACTAACCATAGGCACAGCCCAATTAACAGGTTTTAACAGCATGCAGCATGTTTGTACTACAGTGTGCCAGTGTTTCCACTAAAATTTCATTAGTAAAGGTCATTATCCAGAGCATTTTTGAAATATTATAATGCTCTACCTGTGTATTTTGGCTTCCATGTTGTTGTGTAAGAAGTAGTAACTGACATACTTTTAAAGATACATTTGTGCTACTTATCATTTATATCCAAAACCATTTAAAATGTGCTTTCCCTCAAGACCACATTTCACATTTGGAGCTTTATATCAACTCTATGGAGAAGCTAGCTGTCAATTTCCATAGCAACGGAGAGCAGGAGGTGGCCTCTGCCTTTAATAAGTTTGCTGAGTTCTCCAAAGAGCTACTGACACCAATGAAGAATCTGGTGAGTCACTGAGGGAGAAAACACCCTCTGGCCTGTGCAGTACCCACTTTGATGGTAGTTCTGGTTATTTAGATTATTTGGAGCTTATTTAGATAAACTTCATTCTTTAAAACCTCAAAATGTGAGCCTCTCAGTTTGCAGTTTTTATCTGCAGCTCACATCTAAGTATTTAAGACCCTAAGTCTTTTGTCAAAAATATAGAGCTGTTTTTCATACATTCCTAATTAAACTCTGCTTTGTGTAAGGCCTTTATTGCTTGATTAAGACTTATGCCTCATGATTGATGATTCTTTACACATTATCATCTTTTCTCCAACAGTTAAAGAGCATGCTTCACAATATCAACTTCTTTCTGGACTCATTGGTGAAAGGGGATTTGAAAGAGGTCAAAGGGGTAAGTTTAAAGAGTAAAATGTGTTCTGTGTTAGAAAATTATATATTATAATTATTATAAATATCCTCAATTATTATCACATACACAAACATATCCACAAATCTCCAGAGTGTGGTTAAAAATTGACCTATATGGAAAGATGAAATAATCTTTTATTTCAAATTTATTTTAAATTGGGTTTCCCCCAATTTTCTCCCTAATTTAGCTGTCTCCAATTCCCACCCATCAGTACTTCCCCCCCCATGTCACACGACGAGCTGGCAGTCAGGGAGGGCGAACCCAGTTAAGACTTTTCATACTGCTGCTCATGCACTCGGAGGAAAGCACTCCCGCCCACCTTTTGTATCACAGACGCCCGTGATTGGACAGTGTTGCTCTGATTGACACTGCGTATGCTGCCCCTCCCACTTGACAGCACGGCCAGTCTCTGAGCTCCTGGCTATGGGAAGCTATAGCATCACCCTGATTCGAGCTAGCGATCTTCGGTTGACAGGGTAAACGTGTTGCCGTTGAGCCTTAATACCATATTCACAGTATGCAGTATTACAGTATACACTTCTATAATGCATCTATAATGTCTCACCAGGAAGAGGTTCTTCTCAGGTTTTTTTCCACAAATAGTTTTTCCTCACCGCTGTTACCTCTGGCATGTGGATTATGAATCAAAATTAGCTATATCTAGATTTATTTAAAGCTGCTTTATAACAGTGTCTATTATTAAAAGCACTATACAAATCAAAGTAAATTGAATTGAAATGGCCTGGACTGAAATCCCTGAATTGTATTGGATCTTTTGATATTCTTTATTCATATTAATTGTGTGAAATGAACTCTCCTTCTAATTCTAATTTCTTTTCCCTCAGGATCTGAGGAAACCATTTGACAAGGCATGGAGGGATTATGAGAGCAAATTGTGAGTGCTCATAGCTCTGCTGTATTTAATTTAAAAGCTTTGTGATGATGCTGCCATGCAATATTGCTTATAGTAATGGTATCCAAAGAAAGAGGGCATTATTATGATTTATAAGGCAGCACCATCATTACCTATGCTTGGCAAACAAAAAGTTATTAAATTAATCATCTTTTCCTCCCTTAGAACTGGCTATTTCAGGGAAAATAGCATTTTCCAGTATGTCACACCACAACTGCAAACCGGGACTAGACTAATTATTATTCTAATTAGAATTAAGTTCTAATTATTAAACATTTTAGTGACCATTTGCATCAGTTTAGCAAGTTATGAATGTGCTTGCAAATGAAAACAGGTGCCTCATTAAAATACACTATATGGGCAAAAGTATTCAGACACATGGCTCCTACAGGAGCTTTTATGATGACCCATTCTAAATCTGTAGGCATTAATATGGAGCGGGTCCCCCCTTTGAAGCTAAAACACCTTCCACTATGCTTTCTACACAATTTTGGAGAGTGTCTGTAGAATTTTTACCCGTTCATCCAGAAGATCATTTGTGAGGTCAGACAATGATGTAGGACAAGAGGGTTGAGATCAGGGTTCTGTGTGGACCAGTTAAGTTCTTTGGCATCTGTCAAATCCAGACTCAAACACTCAAACATACATCATGCTGCCAGATAGAGAAGAATGTTTCCACTGCTCCAGAGTCCAGTGACGGTGTGCTTTACACCACTCCATCCAACGCTTGGTATTATGCTTGGTAATGTAAGGCATATATGCAGCTGCTCGACCAAGGAAACCCATTCCATGAAGCATCGGGTGCACAACTTTTGTGCTAACATTAAAGCCAGAGGAGGTTTGGAATTCTGCACTTATTGAGAGAACAGAGAATTGGTAACTATTATGCACTATGCACCTCAGCGCTTAGTGACCCTGCTCTGTAACTTAACATGGTCTGCCACTTCATGGCTGAGTTGCTGTGGTTCATAAACACTTTCACATTTCAACAATACCACTCACAGTTGATTGTGGAATATTTAGGAGGGAAGAAATTTCATGAACTGACTTGTTGCAAAGGTGGCATCCTATTACAGGACCAGACTCAAATTCACTGAGCTCTTTAGAATGACCCATTCTTTTACAAATATTTGTAAAGGCAGACTGCATTGTAGGTGCTTAATTTTATACAATTGTGGCAATGGGACTTCATGAAACACCTGAAATCAATGATTAAGAGGTGTGTGCGAGTACTTTTGACCATATAGTGTACAAGGCAGTGAGATATATGTCTTTTGTCCTAGTCTTTTTGCCTTCTGTTGCATTTTTGTTGTTGCCTCAGGATGTAAATGATATATTATTTATTCTCACAGTAGTGACTGCCACTTTTATTTAATAGGCAATAAAAGCATATTATGACTGTTTAGTAAATTATGACAGATATGCAAGAAGAAGTCTTTCAATGGCTCAAAATACTGGAATCTTTTTTCTTTACAGGCTGAATAATTTGGGGATATAGTGTGGGTACATTTTATTAATTTTGAATTTAATTAATAACATTTGTGTAATCAGTGCATCTTATATATATTATATACTGTACACACTATAGTGTGTGTATGTTGTTATTGCAAGCCCTGGCTGCATGGAATTCCTTTAGTTTCTTTTAGGTCTGTCATCTAGTCTCTTAATGTGGACACTCATTTCCCATGAAAGAAACACTTAAAAAGAAAACCTACTGCCCATTAAGAACTTCCTCTCAAAACATCTTTTCTGGCACTCTCAGTTTGTAGGTTTTTGAGTTATGCTAAGAATAAAAATAATCATAATTGACCTTTGCAGTGATATATAGAGTTACATTTATTCAACTCTTATTCAACACCCGGTTCACCATTACCTAAAGAAAGCCTGACCTCCAATGTTATTTCCAAATGCCACATACTTTTTTTCCTACTAGAATTGAAAAATCTTTCACATACAAGTGTTGATATACAAAGTGCCTTGTCTCTGAAGCAACAAGATAGAGAAGGAGAAGAGGGAGCTGGCAAAACAGTATGGCATGGTGAGGACAGAGGTGAGCGGTGGAGAGATTGCTGAGGATCTAGAGAAGGAACGAAGGATGTTTCAGCTACAGATGTGTGAGGTTAGCTCTCAAATAAAATCTCACTCACTCACCAAAGATGCCTCTGCTGAAGTATTTGATATAACTGCCTTATCTGCCTCTAACAGACATTCACAACATTGTTCCACTGTTGTCATGTATCTATTTATGAATAAACACATCTTATTGTTTCCTCCTTTTATTCTCTTACACAGTACCTCATAAAAGTGAATGAAATTAAGAGCAAGAAAGGTGTAGATCTGCTCCAGAACCTCATAAAGCACTACTACTCCCAGGGCAAGTAAGCTGATGAATTTTGCCTCTATTTTCTCTTTTGCATCACATAAACATGTATGATTTTATTACATAACATTCTGTTAGGTCATGTTTTATAGGATACCATGTGCAGTGGTAATAAAATAGGTAATAACATTAATCTCCACAATTCCTGACACTTGTTGCAAAGACAAAGTATTGCAGTGTATTGTTCAAATTAACATGTATAAATGAATGTTATAAACAAATCAGCTGACTGAATATGAATTTTATAATTAATTTCTAACTTCTGAGACATTGAAATTACTAGTTGAATTCTTTTTAAACATCTACCATAATCACATATACACATCATGCAAATAAACCATCTGTTTTCTTGTTATATTACACCAGTTGCCCCTCTGTGTGCTAGTATACTTTTATCCATCTTTTTCCCCCACACAGTATATATTAGTGACTCACATGGTGTATACTACAAATCATAAAATAATGCACAGAGCATAGGAACAGTCCTTGGGGCCATTGATGTTTCAAATGATTGATATTTAATTTGCTTATTATTTTTATTAAATTGCCAAAATTTACATGAAAGCATACTTGTAATGGAGTCTAAACCCCCACTCTTGTGTAGTGCAGAGTGTGAAATTCCCAAGCACATAAAAGTATATGAAGATGCAAATATATACTAGGGCTACATCTGATAATCTTTGGCCTCAGTGAATCCCTTGATAACAGCATTCACAATTCACTATTCGTACCAGATTTGGGGCCCAAACAGCTTTGACTGCAATATTGTACATCACAGAAACAATATAAAGATTACAAACTACACCAATAAATGCAACTGCTGCACAGTGTAAATTGCAGATAACTAGTCAAAGCTTTCTCATAATGCATGACATACAGAGGTCTACAAAAAGGAACACTGAACAGCATGTCTTCCTTGGATTTGAAGTTCATTAGCATACCTTTTTGTTCCTGTGCTGTCAGAAAAATGCTGAGTGTCATGTATGGAATGACTGATAATACCTGAGTTAGTGTATTCCTGTGAGTTTTTGTCTGTCTTCATTTAAGACCATGTTACCATTTGTATGGTAATTTTGTAAAGAAGAATGACAGTGCTCGAGAGAAAATGGTGGGTGGAGGAAAAGAGAGGAAGTGGTGATGAGGCAAGGAGGAGAGAGAGAGATGTAGTAACAGCAAGCCACTGGTGCTAATGGTAATTACATTGGTTTTATTTGTCAGTTTCTTTCAGGAATGCTTGGCTGCCACAGAGAAGCTGAAGCAGTACATTGATACACTCACTGGAAAACTCAGCTCTGTGAGTGCATTTTTCCAATAATAAAATCCTCTCTTTATTCAAATGCCTCTACAGAAGTGGTTGCACTGCAATCAGTTGTAGGTCCAGATTTCACAAGCGGTCACTGTGAAATCAGCAAGAGGTTTAATGCTCATCCATGGTACTGTTTTTGGACTACGTGGTTATTTGTCTTGACTAGCAGCCTAATCTTTTCTTTTCTTTCCTTTTGAGAGGATGGCTTAAACAATCAGAGTTACCATGATAAAAATCAGTGAAAAGAGCTAAAGTGTGTCACTCAGCTCAAAGTATTAGAAAGCAGGTGCATTGTGTGCTCTAATTTAATTCCACTAAACAACATCAGGTGGCTATAATTGTCCCTTTGTGTGTGTGTGTGTGTGAGAGTGTGTGTGAGTGACTAGGACAGCTTATCAAGATTCAGAGGACATCTCATTCTGCAGCTGCGAGTAGCAATAATTTACTAGTGGATCAGTCATTAAGCTATCTCAGCTCCATTTTAGGTGTTGAATTTTTATATGTTTATTTTTTCAGTAGTTGGCCTGACATGGCTACTTTGTTGGATTCATGCACATTTAACTCCAGGCCAATCGTGTATTGATGGTTAAATGGCATCCAGTCTCATCCAGTTGTTTTTTTTTATCAGAAATCAGTAACCCAGCTACCATCAGATATTGAATTTATAATTTGCCAATACAGACAACATTTAAGTTGAGTTTGACTCATGTTGTAGTTTTTTTATTATGTTCTTTATACATGCCCATGGATGCAAACATCACATAGCTGAGCCTTTTTTTTGGACTGACGGTTCTGATCATGAACCTTCAGAGATAGAAGGCAGTCTACCTACCACTGTCTTTGAAACACTAGATCTCACCAATCTCACCTCACATTTCATCTTAATTATCTTAGTGGAGCATTTTGGACATATAATAAACTTTTGTACCAAGATTTTTGCTTTTGCAGAGAGGACTGTGAAAAGTTTTAAAAAGTGAATGTGGCACCAAAAATTCTTATTATCACTTGTGAAAGATTATCTATCCCTGTGGATCTCTTTTGTATTGCTTTAAAACTAAATTCAGTCAGTCAACAGTTTTCAAAATTCTTTCCCAATCTCAGTCAAGCTCAATCAAGCTTTGCCACCAGCAAAACCATATACTGTATGTCTACATTTTCAAGATGAGTATGTACTTTGTTTCAAATGGATAGAAAGGTTGTAATCCTATTCCATGATCAGAAAATTCACTCATATAAACCTAAAAGAAAATCTTGTTTTATGTGGAATATGTACAAAAGAAAGCATTATGCATGTCTAGTGTGGGTTTATAGGAATATTATTTTTTGCTTTTTATTGTGTGTGGACAGATAAAACACAGTCAAGATGAAGAGAAGAGGCAGCTATTTTCTCTCAGGGACCAGCTAAAACCTGCCCTGCAGCCTGAACTTAAGGAGGTGATCACTTACACACTCACCTGCTGTCACTCCACACAAGACTAGCATACAGTTCCTTTTCTTATTTTCTAATAAAATTCCACTGCATCTTTAGTGTTAAGTTGTGCTCACAACTTTTAAAGCACTTGATAATTAAATTTGATTTAGTAGTTGAAATAACTGGCTGATTGATATATCTTACAAATACTGTGTTCTGTTTTTAAATGGAATATGGAAATACTCAAAGTAAAGTACAAAATAATATAAAAGGGGTATCTAATTCACCTTAAGTAGTCACAACCAAGTGATGTATTGCAAATAACATATCCTGTTTTGTTATATTTAGTAGTTGGGTAATGTAGCCTGCTCCTACTATATTGAAAATGTTTGCATGAAGTTAGAGCATGAAATACAGTTTAAGTGCAATTTTGGAACAAAAGTGGGATTGTGCCAGAAGATGTTCATAGCCAAATCCCTTCTTGCATTTATTTCCTGTCAGAAATAACAAGTCGGTTAGAACAGGAAAGGAAGTGTGAAATTATGATTTGGAAACACTAGCTGTTGGGAAATTGCATGTTCACTGAGCACTTTATTAGAAACACTGTAATGATATTGTGTGGAAACCTCCTTTTGCATAAAATATATATAAAATATAAAAATCACTTCTTCATGGTATGGATTTCATAAGATGTTGGGAACATTCCTTTGAGATTCTGGTCCATGCTTGCATGATTGCATAAGACAATTCCAGCATTTTCCATCAAATCACCTTTCTAGCACATCCTAAAGGTGTTCTATTGTAATTCAGATGTGGTGACTGTGAAGGCATGAACCCAGTTTGAGATAACTTTTTCTTTGTGACATTATCATGCTGGAAGTAACCATTATAAGATGGATAAATTGTGGACAAGAAAGGATGTGGTGGCATTCAAGCAAATGTGTCAAGAAAACTTTTCCCCACACCACTATACCACCTCCACCAGATTGGACATTTGACACAAGGCAGACTGGGTCCATGGATTCATGCTGTTGGTGCCAAATTCTGACCGTACCATCTGTGTTCTTTAGAAAAAATTGAGATTTATCAGACTTTTATTATTTTTTGTTATATATATATTTTTATTACTTACATTTTTCTAGTCTTTAACAGTGCAGTTTTCGTGAGCCTGTGCCCACTGCAGCCTCAGCTGTTTGTTCTTGTCTGATAGAAGTGGAACCCAACAGGGCCTCTTGCTGTTGTCACCCATCCACCTTATGGTTCAAAATTTTGTGCATTCTGAGATGCTTTTCTGCTCGACATAAATTATATAGAGTGGTTATCTAAGTTACTGTAGCCGTTCTATTAGCTTGAAGCAGTCTGGCAATTTTCTGTTGATGTCTGTCATCAATAAGACATTGCTGTCTGCAGAACAGCTGTTCACTGGATCTTTTTCTTTATTACACTATATGTGAAAATTCCAGGAGATCAGCATCCATCCATCCATCAATCCATCCATCTATCCATCTTTCCTGGGTCCGGGTGACAGGGGCAGCAACCTAAGCAAAGAGGCCCAGACCTCCCTCTCCCCAGCTACCACCTCTAGCTTTTCAAGGGGAATGCCAAGGCCTAGAGATATAATCTCTCCAGCGTGTCCTGGGTCTTCCCCGGGGTCTCCTCCCGGTTGGACATGCTCAGAACACCTCACCAGGGAGGCGTCCAGGAGGGAACTTTCCCAGTTGGAAACTGTTTTCCCCTCCTGAGTCGCCTGACGGTTTGCCAGAACCTTCTTGGAGCCGACTGAAAGTCTTTATCCAAGGCCTCACTGAACTCCTCCCACACCCAAGTTTTTGCCTCAGTAACAGCCGAAGCTGCTGTACAAGTCAGCTGCCTCCAGAGTCCTACGAGCCAACCAGGCCTGATAGGACTCTTTCTTCAGCTTGACAGCCTCCTTGACCAGTGTATGAGGGTTGCTGCACTAAAAAAATAGCAACCAACCTCTCTCGAGGAGCCCGACTAAATCTAGCCAGTATCTCTTAACTTTGTGCACCAGCTCAGGCTCCTTTCCTACCAGAGAGGTTACATTCAATGTTCCAAAAACCAGTTTCAGTACCTAATCACCAGAACGCCAAGACCCCTGCCTTTGGCCACTACCTGATTCACAATGCACTGGACTCCCATTACTGCCTCTCCCCCAGGTGGTGGGCCCTTCGGGCTGAGCCCAGCCAAGCCCCATGAGTGAAAGTCTGGCCACCAGGTGCTCGCCTAGGTGCCCCTCCCCCAGGACTGGCTCAAGGGTGGTGCTGTGGTGACCCTATTCCAGGCAAGGGACACTGGTCAAAATCACTAAGACACATTTTCCCCCATTCTGATGGTTGATGTGAACATATGCCGAAGGCATATGGCATACAGGTGTTTCTACTAAAGTTTTTGGTGAATGTATATCTAATACATGTACAAACTGTATAGAGTATAGTAGTTTGAATATGATTAATTGCACAATTTTATTCTTTTTCTCAATGCACTCATTCAGTCTAGGAGGGTAAGTTTATGTTTATGGATTTGTATATGCAGTGGTATATTTGTGGGAATTTAGAAGTGACTGCATGTCTTTGCAAATCTGTTTTTGTCATTCAGTGACTTCATTGTTTCTGATGCATTGTATTGTTTTCAGTAATACTATATTTGTAATGTAGGTTTTAGCCTTTTGGTACAGTAATCAAGTTATGCAAGTTTGGTGCAAGTTACACTCTATATTGTCACTTTTTAAGTCTCTGTCTTTCTGGCCCCAACAGGTGATAAGAACACTGCATTTGTGTCTTTTAATGAACCAAATAAATAACGAGGCACTACCGATTTGCATGTGGAGTGCGTGAGAGGGTGCCAGCTTAACATGTGTGTGTGTGTGTGTGTGTGTGTATGTGTGTGTGTGTGCACGTGCATGTGTTTGCTGTAGGACTCTTTATGTAAACAGACTGTATACAGCATGCACCAACTTCAAGGCAACAGGCAATATGGAACAGAGAAATCAGGCTACCTCTATAAGAAAAGTGATGGGTAAATAAATGTATTTATATCTACATCAGTTCATATCTATTTGATGTATATTTTTTCGATTTCTGATCCTGGATCCTGGACATTTTTTCTTCAAGATCCTACAGTGGTACTGTATGCCCTGATGTTTATATTACAATAAGAAATGAAATAAAAAATTTAAAATTGATGTGGTCTGTGTTGTATTCATATTCCTGCCTGCTACAGGTTAAGAAAGATGTGGCAGAAAAGGAAGTGCACTGTGCAGAACTGCTATCTCACCATCGCTCATGGAACTGTAAGCAGAACCACTCTTTTAAATTTAGTGTCCACCTCTCACCTATCTGACAGTTTAACTCTAAATGAGTATTTCCTGTTTTTTTGTGATATTGTTTTGTTTAATGAATTAACAATAAACTTACAAAGCACTGGTGTATGGTTCAACTAGTTATTTTCATTAACAACAAAGAAAGCTCGATAGCAATTTCACTTGAATAAATGTGTTATATTGTGCCTTCTCTAAGCCAAATAAATCACCAGCCAAACTGAACCTCCTGACCTGCCAGGTCAAACCCAGTCTGGAGGACAAGAAATGTTTTGACCTCATTTCTCGTAAGTAATGATAAGTAAGCATGTTCTCCTACCAATGCTACCTGATGATTTAATCCACTGTATAATAACCTGCAATGAAATGAATGCCAAATTACCGACAATAAGCATGCAACTGTGATTTCATGCATTCTGTGTATTTATATAATAACATCAGTCACATTGTTTTTTATAGCACTGTGTAATATCACCCTGTGAGTTTATTTTATATGGTATATACAAACAGGCAAAAACGGTATTATTGTAAACCTCTGTGTAACTGATAAAGTGAGGACCTTCTCTCTCAGTAGAGCTTTTGAGGCTTTTTTTATTGTTAAGTTGTGTGCATTCCCTATATAGTGTTAATATTGTTGTAAAACAGGACATGCCTGTTTCCGTATCAAAAATGTGTTAGCTGTCAGTGTTTAACAACTGCTCCATGGTTCTGTTTGTTAATGTATATATTTGTTCCAGATAACCGCACTTATCACTTTCTCACCGAGGATGAGTCTGACTGTGTGGCGTAAGTTATACATTCATGAATGGAAATGCATTGGTTGCATTATTTTTAGATGTTATAAAGCTCAGACCACATTTCAGACCAGATATGTGTGTTGTAGTCCTGTTTTGGTGTGGGCAAATAAACTGTTCATCATAAAAAAGCATTAAAATTGTTAGCATAAGCTTTATTTTGTATGGCAACCTACATACAAAGAAATACATGTAAATACAATACATACAAGTGATAGGCAAAGTGGCATATACAGGGGTTGGACAATGAAACTGAAACACCTGTCATTTTAGTGTGGGAGGTTTCATGGCTAATGCACACAACATTATGGGTGACATAAAAGGACAAATGGTGTTCAAAAGAGGACAAATTGTTGGTGCACGTCTTGCTGGCGCATCTGTGACCAAGACAGATTTATCAAGAGCAACGGTATCCAGGGTAATGTCAGCATACCACCAAGAAGGATGAACCACATCCAATAGGATTAACTGTGGACGCAAGAGGAAGCTGTCTGAAAGAACAGAAAACATAAAACCACGGCTGCCCAAATCACAGCAGAATTAAATGTGCACCTCAACTCTCCTGTTTCCACCAGAACTGT
>JAOVVG010174979.1:0-12282 GCA_028566375.1 Leptodoras nelsoni | reverse complement strand
GGGATTAATAAAGTGATCTATCTATCTATCTATCTATCTATCTATCTATCTATCTATCTATCTATCTATCTATCTATTTTTAACCCACTCTACTGAGGTCTAGTGAAGGTTCTAGTGAGCACTGGAATTTTCCTGAAAAAAACCCCATTAAACTTAACATTTTTTTCTATCACTGTTGCCTGGAAATATACAATGTTTTTTAAAGCTGTCAACATGAAATATGTACTTCTAAAAGGAAAATAAGAATGCAGGGTCGCATTTGACATGACATGACTTTTACTTTTTATTTGTCTTTCATGAAAACACAATCAGTTAAATTCAGCACAAAAACTGTTAGACTAACAAAGGATAGCTCATCATAGACTGATAGTATTATAGATGTTAATTCTTTGTAACTGTTAAACAGAACATGAGAGAGATTTAGCGAAAAAAAAGGATTTCAGTAGAAGAGGATGGAGAATAGCAGAGGGAAGAGCATAAGGAGTAAAGTCAGGGTGAAGCTCTCAGCTGTGTTACACAGATTTCCATTACAACAACTCACATCTTTACCTAGTCCCATCATTTGCTGGAATGCAGCCAATTCACAAACACTTTTGGTTGCACATCCTTCCATAGGTATTGTAAATCCAAATGCACTGACTGAGAGAGAGAGAGAGAGAGAGAGAGAAGAAGAGAGATTTGCCTCATGAGAACAAAAAAAGAGCAAACAACTGTTTATCGCTGCTGTAGTATAAGTAAGAACAGAACTTGTTTCATGAACATTAAATGTTATTATAGCCAGATAGCCAAAGAAAAGTGGTATAAATGCTTTGTGTTTTATTCTGTACTTGAGAAAATATTAGGTATGGATTTTGTTTGTGTATAATTTTGTATAATTTGTACCTGTTACATTAATGCAGCGATCTTCATTTCCTACACAATCCACAGTGTCTGTGAGGAATCAGCAGATCGACATGTTAGTCACTAAAGACCCAGTGATCCCAAAGACATATTTTAGAGAAATACATACAGTACATAGATTTGCAGGAATGTTTATTGTCAGCAGTAGAGATGAATGATTTGTGTAATATTCACCTGATGTGTGAATGCAGTGACCTCCCTGACAATCCATGGTACAGTTCTCTCCAACACAAGTGTAACACTTGTGTCCATTGGAAGTCTGATTCTTTAGAGCTTAACACACAACCCAACAAATAGATCAACACATTTTCAACAAGCTGTGTTACTGCTGTGATATTTCAACTGTTTACAGCAGTTATTTCTGATCAGAAATCAGTTCAGGTGGAAGCACCTTTTAATTATTCCTCAAAGATCCCCTATGAAGAATTAACTTTATTGTTGGATTCTGGATCGTGATTGGTCAGATAATGTTGATTCATTTTCTATGAAGCTCTGACAGTAACGCAGCTGGAAATCACAGGTTATATGAATGTGCTTGTTTGTGTTTCTATAGTACCAGTTCATTCTTAGGAATTTGTACTGTGGACACTTCATGGCTTAAGAATGTAGGATTACATACAGTAAAAAAAAAGCAACAAGTGTTCGTCCTTCTAAAAGCTCTTGGTTCTACCTGGCACCGTTTCCTTGTTGCAGAGGTCTGTAGTGCAGCACTTCGTATTAATGGTAGCTGTTAGCTGATTCATCACATGTATACTCCCGTTGAAACACTGTGTAGTGGCCATGCAAGACTGTATACTGATGTTCGAAAACTTACCACCTGCAACAGACATTTTAATATATGACACGTTTCTCATACACATTCTAGAGAAGAGTAGTTGATATTTCTGTCTGACGATTTATGCTTACCTATGTTCATGGTGGCGGTCATGCTGCCGCACTGATCTGGACAATATGTCACTTTGCTTTCACAACTTCCTGAGGGACCTTGTATACACTCATAACACTGGAGTGCCAGTGCTAGAGGACAATGACAAGTCAACATTTAAATACATTTACACTGCGGTTATAACTGATAGCTTCATTACAGTGTTTACATTTTGATAAAAACTTATTGTTAAATATTCTACAGCACCAAAGAAGCAAAATCTTAAATGCTGACTGATTTATTCAACCATGAACAATGTTCCTTATTGTTTACTTGATATTAAAGAATGTTTAGGGTTTTTGTAATTATGGCAAGGTGTCCACAAACTTTTGGCCATACAGTATTATAATTGGAACAACCTTGTTCCACAGACATTTCCTAACATTAAAAGTACTTGAAAAAAGTGTTGTTTATAAGCAAGCAAACAAACAAACAAATAAATACTAGTTGATCATTTGTAAGTTACATTGCTATAAGATGAATAAAACACTTCAGGAAGTTGATCTAGCAGTAATTCTTCATCATACCACCCAGTTGATTATTTTGAATAATAGCATTATTAAATGATTTCATTATTATTAACTGATTTCTTAACCAGGAAAAATCACCCTTTAATTAAGCTGCAAATCAATGATCTATGAACCTGGATTTACTGTGGTTTCAGCAAAAACCCTCACTAAATGAACTAAACAACCTGAAAACTTGATCTAGTTGTACAGCATCTAATTCCAGCTTAATATCAGGATTTAAACAAATATATGAGTGTGTACCTGTTGAGAATATCAGGCAGCTGAGTATCAGGGTGACCTGCAGCTCCATTGCTGAAGGAGTCATGAATTTGAGGAAGTGATGGAGGGAGCAAATTAGATTTGATGTGAACATGTTGAAAAAGGCGTGGTTAACTTCACTGTTCAATGGTTTTAGCTATATTCTCTTAACATTTTAAACTTTTGTCTTCATGCCACAGTAAAAAAAAATTATTTTCCTCAACCAACCCATTTCCTTAAAAAAAACAGATTTGAGATTTTTTTAATGCCAAAATACATAAACATTAAACTTGTACAGATATTTTTTGTACCTTTTCATTGTCTTTTAAAAATATGATTAATTTGGATAAATGGTGAGGGTTGCATCAGGAAGGGCATTCGGCGTAAAACTTTTGCCAAATTAATTATGCAAGTTCTTAAAAACTTTACCATGCCGGATCGGTCAGGGCCCAGTTTAACAACTACCGCCACCAGTACTGGTAATAAACAGGGTACCGATGGAAATTGGACTACTGTTTGCCAAAGACGAAGAGGAGGGAAGCGTGTGAGGAGACGGATGGAAGACAGGAGAGGCAAGAATATATCACTGAGGGTAGCAACTCTATATGTAGGGACAATGACAGAGCTGGCTGATATGATGCAGAGGAGAAAGGTTGATGTTTTGTGTGTGCAGGAGACAAAGTGGAAGGGTAGTAAGGCTCGAAGCATTGGTGCAGGGTTTAAACTCTTCTACCATGGTGTGGATAGGAAGAGAAATGGAGTTGGGGTGTGTTAGGGCTTGGTCGATTCCCTCTGCGGCCACCAGAGGGAATCGGGTTGCTGTTCCCTCAGCGACATCTGGGGGCAATGTTGTCACCGTTAGGATTACATCATGTCAGACCTCCAGAAGAAGTCGAGGGACTACAAGGCCCAGACAGCCCGTGGGCAATCAGGGTTGACGAGCATTTAAGTGTCTCTGAGCAAGGGCTCCTTGTCACACCCTCTCTCTATGCTTGTGAATGCATGCTAAAGTTCAGGGAAAGATCGGTAGCGAGGAACGCTAGGTTCTGAGCAGGTAGGCCTTCGGGCTGAGGTAATCTGAGGCAGGGCGAAGATTAGCTGTGGTGTGACCCCAAACCTTCTCTTCCGGCTCATGCCGTCTAAACTCTTCTCTTCCCCTCGCCTCCTTTCTCAAAGCCCTTTCCCCGCCTCAGCCTCTGAGAAGAGCACACTCCCGAGTGAACACAAGCACCACACTCATTCGCTACTCTTCCCCCCTCTTTCGTTTGGCCTAGTTATTTTGTTTTTTATTTACCGGGGGCCGGCCCGCCCCCCTTCTCAGTTACCTCCCAGCTGACTGCTACCGCTTGGGTCCGCTTCCCCAATCGTAACAGGGTTGTCCTGAAGGAGGACTATGTAAATAATGTTGTTGAGGTGAAAAGAGTGTTAGATGGGTGATGTGTCTGAAGCTGGAAATTGAAAGTGTAATGGTGAATGTTGTCAGTGGCTATGCACAAGTTGGATGTGAATTAGAGGAGAAAGAGAAATTCTGGGGGGAGTTAGATGAAGTGGTTGAGAACATTCCCAGGGATGAGAGAGTGGTGATTGGGGTGGATTTCAATGGACATGTTGGTGAAGGTAACAAAGGATATGAAGAAGTGATGGGCAGGTTTGATGTTAAGCATAGGAATCTTAAAGGGCAGATGCTGGTGGATTTTGCAAAGAGGATGGAAATGGCTGTGGTTAACATATTTCCAAAAGAAGGAAGAACACAGGGTGACCTACAAGAGTGGAGACAGGAGTTCACAGGTAGATTACATTCTATGTAGAAGAGGTTGCTTAAAAGAGATTGGCGATTGTAAGGTATTTGGGGGGGGGGGTTGTAGTTAGACAACATCGGATGGTGGTGTGCAGGATGACTCTGGTGGTTAAGAAGAGGAAGATGAGAAAGTCAGAGAAAAGTATTAAATGGTGGAGGTTGAGAAAGGTAGAATGGTGTGAAGAGTTCAGGGAGGAGCTGAGAAAGGTTTTGGGTGGTAGGAAAGAGCTTCCAGATGACTGGATAGCAGCAACAACAATGATTAGACAGACAGGAATAAAGGTCCAAGGTACATCATCTTGTCAGGTGAAATATGAAAAGGAAACCTGGTGGTGGAATGAGGAAGTGCAGGAGGTTATTCAGAGAAAGAGGTCAGCGAAGAAGAAATGGGACAGTGAGAGAACTGAGGTGAGTAGGCATGAATACAAGGAGATGCAGCGCAGGGCAAAGAGGGAGGTTGCAAAGGCCAAGAAGAAAGCCTACGATGAGTTATATGATAGGCTGGACAGTAAGGAAGGAGAAAAGGAGTTGTATCAGCTGGTGAGACAAAGAGATAGAGCTGGGAAGGATGTGAATGTCAGGGTAGTCAAGGATAGAAATGGAAATGTACTCACAGGTGAGGAGAGGGTGAGGGAAAGATGGAAGGAGTATTTTGAGGAGTTGATGAATGTAGAAAATGAAAGGGAAAGAAGGACCAGGATATAGCAAGGATTAGCAGGGACGAAGTGAGGAAAGCTTTGAATAGGATGATGAACGAAAAGGCAGTGGGACCTGATGATATACCTTCAGTTTTAAGCATGTGTGTTTGGTGGGTGGGAATGGTGGGTGGGGGGTGATAAGAGCTCTATGTGTATGATAGTTCCTGCAAAGGCAGAATACACTCTCTATTTATTTTCAAAGGAACTTCATTTTTACCAGAAAAGTCTGTCATACAGTTCCCCTTTTCACCTTTCCCACTTTTTATTCTTTCTAATCTTTGCTCTTTAATCTGTTTATACTGGTTATCAGCATTACCAGGCTGAGATAAAAACTTCTTGCATGGGACCTGATGACCTTCATCTACATAAACTCTATCAACCAGCATATACAGTAACTGTATTATACAAAACAAACAAAATTCAATCAAGCAGATTTTTTACTGTAGTATTTTGAAGATCAAATTTAATCAAGCAAAATATCTAGACATTTCTATGAGGTATCTAATTATAGAAACATTTGATCAATTGTTCAACTTTATCAAGTTTTCCCAAACAATATAATTTGATTTAATAAAATCATTTAATTTAATAATTTTTTTAAATTTTCTTTTGTGCACATTTTTAATGCTGCTGTTTTGTTGTTGTTGTTGTTGAGTGCCATTCCCAGCCATTTTAACTGACCACACCCACTACTAATGAATATTGGCATTTAAACTTCTCATGAATATTTTCTGGTAGGTTTTGCAGCTAGCTAATGACCTGTTTAGAAAAAAAATATATCTGCATGTCTATAAAGATTTTAAAACATATTATTTATTGGATATTATTTATCTGCATAGTTTCCTTCAAAATTAAATTATTTTTACATGTTAAATTTTAATGTGTAGGGCATGTATTTATTTTTCCACACGATTAATTTATTTTCATATCTAAGCTTTTATATTCACATACTTTATATTCCCACATTTTTTTCACATGTAGGACTAAATGTTAATTTAGGTTTTTATTTAAAGTAAATTTAAAGTAAGAATTTAAAGTAAATCTTGTGCAATAAACACAGAAGCATCTGAACAATTTTAAAAAATATACTTTGTTGAAATCAGTCTTTGGTTAGCGGTTTATGTTATTGGATAGTCTGCCATCTTGAGGCAACACCTTTGGGTAAAGCACTAAGCAGTTGGTCACCAAATCAGTTTATTTCCTGGGTTGCATTTGAATGTTTAAATGTCTCAGACAGAAAAAAAAACATTATTAGTGATTTACAAACAGAAGTGTAATCCATTCTCTGATGTGTGTTCATTTAATACACTTTATAGTCTTCAGATAAAATGCTGCAACACGATATATAAAAGAAAAAAAAGGAATACCTCAACCAACATCAAGCCTAATTTCTTCCATTTTATAATTTTGTGATACTGACATAATAACATACTTTGGTATGTCTAGTTTAGGAACATTTCACCCAAACAATGTCAGTGTTTTTATTTATGTAGGGTTAGGGTTAGGGTGTAAAGATGCAGTTTTAACAAACACAATGTTTTGTTCTTTGGCTTTTCATCCACACAACAACAGCAATACTGGAGCCTTAAGCCACAAACCTTTCAAACCAGGTTCCAGAGTGGAAAACTGTAACCCTTATGTCACTGTGTGGAAAGGAAAAATGGAAACTTGATGATGAAAATGATGATATGGTCCACCTCATGAATGGCTATTTATGTGTTAATACAAACTGTGCTGGAGAAGAAAGCTTTTGTACTCTTTGTACTCTGTTGTGATGCAATGTCTGTTTTAAATCAGGAGATTAGGATTTAAATGTAGAAGTAAGAAGGCATAGTATCTTTAAGTTGAATCAGAATGAAACGTTAAAGAAATTGTTATCTTTTTGAGGGAATTTCAATGCTGACTTATTCTACTAAATGTTACTTATACTTAAGTGTGGTTGAGAAACATACAAAAAAGAAAGGAGAGCCTGAAGTTTACAGTACTATATACACAAACCCCATTTCCAAAAAAGAAAGGACACTTTCTAAAAATGCAATAAAAACTGAGATCTGTAAATTGCTTGAATCTCATTTAACAGGCAAAAGGACAAAAAAAAGATTTTCACTGTTTACAATGACAAATGTTTGTTAAATATATTTTTTAAATATAAACAAATTTAGAAAAAAAAACATCTTTAAATCTCAGATTTCTTCAAAAGGAATATATGTCATGCAATTCCACTGCATTTCTTGATGCAGCACCAAACTGTGTTAAGTTACAGTGATTTTCCAAAGTACTTCCAAACTCATGTGGCTATGTCCTTCACGGCAGCATGATGGTTTCTACCCTTGGCCTTTAGGAGCAAGATTTTCCCTGACTCCCCTAAACTTTTCATGATATTATGAACTGTATTTGGTGAAAGACCTAAATTATTTGCATTGTAATTAAAACATTTTCTTTGAACTGACTGACAATTCTCTCATGATGTTTGGCACAAAGTGTTGAACCATGACCCATCCTTGTTTTCAAAGACTAAGCCTTTGGTGGATGCTCCTTTTATACTCAGTCTTGATGGTCTCACCTGTTACCAGTTAAACTGCTAATTGTGGAACCTTCCAGAACAGTGTTATCAATTTCACTAGTTATTATTTACTTTATTTGAGTGTTTTGGAGGCATCAATTTCTAAATTTGTTCATATTTAACTAACAGAATTAAATTTGTCATTGAAAACACTGAAAATCTTTTCTTTGTCCATTTGTCTGTTAAACAAAGGTTCAAGTGAATTAACAAATTACAGATTTCAGTTTTTATTGCAAGTGTCCCAACTTCTATGGAAATTCTATGGGGTTTATAGTAGAAAATGTCCTAATAATGCGAGTTTTCTTGGCTGACATTTCAGTAGAAGAGGATGGAGGAGAGCAGAGAGATAAACATGAGGAGGAAACTCAGTGTGAAACTCTCAGCACCATTACACAGGTTCCCCTGACAACAATGGACATCTGTTATGATGAGTCCACGTGCTTTAAGTAGAGTTGTATTGCAGATGTTTTTCGTTGTGCATCCTCTCAAGGTCATTACATTTCTTCCTTGAACAACTAAAAGAGAAAGATTTAAAAAAAAAAGAAAGAATAAATGTTTAAATGGCTAATGAACCACTTTTCATTCATGATTGTCACAATGTTCACTCTGCATTAAGGGTAACCTATGATTCAATGTCAGGTGATCACATGCAATCAGCCAAGAGGAACCTAACCCTGTGTTCACCATGGTATGTGATCTGACATTTCATTAGTTCCTCTCTTACAGCTTTAGTTTCTACCTGCAAATGGTTCACACCTACTTCCTATTTAACACACAAAAGTTGAAGAATCATACAATCAGTGTTTAATCTTTTTTATCCTCTCATTAAATGATAGGAAAGAGCAGATACACACATATACCTACAGGAATTTAGTATCTCCAGCTGACTGGCTCTGGTCTGTAAGGGCTGCTTAGTTGCTGAAACGTAACTATAGCACTGTGTCGCCCACCTGCCCATAAGCTATTGATCTGTTTCATTCTGTCGATATTTTTTGTGGATAATTTAGATATCATTCCAGTTACATTTTAATTTCAATTTCAATTAAAGATGTTTTTTTAATTATCTTAAAGCACACAAATATTACTAACACCAGCATCAATTAGTTATTCTATTAAATATTTCTTTCCTGACTATTATTACCTGCATTTCTGTAAGCCTGCTTTGTGATAATGTCTATTGTTAAAAGCATTATGTGAATTACATTTATTGAATGTTTTAGCTCTGGGGATTTATAATTGCACCACATTAAAGATCAAGATACTTATCTTTATAATGACTATAATAGTTATTATCTCAGAAAGAGTTTTTCCCTTTTCAAAAAATATAAAATAATGAGATTACCCTTTAAAAAAAAAAACCCTTCAATTCAATTTTAAGAAACTTTTTCACCTGTTGCAGTGATGCATCGATCTTCATCTCCCTCACAGTACAGAATTTGAGAGCAGTCATTGTCATTACAGGTGTAACACTTTCTCCCATTGATGGGCAGCTCCGGCATAACTTAAAAAAGAAATAAGTGAAATAAAAAAGATGAACAACTCATACATATGTAATTGCAATTATAAATGGTTAAATCTTTTGCTGTTATCTTTACTTTTGTTGTTTTTCAATGCATTATGGACCATAATAAGAAAACTACTAAAAACAAAGCAATTTTAATAACACACAGCAGACCATACCAATAAAGACCGAATAAACATGGAAGAAATCTGATGATCATTGATATATATGTGTTTTTAAACATGTGATTTTTGCGGATGGTGCTGAAAATGTGGAACTGAACAATTAATCTTCTATCAGAATTTAGAAAGTGCGTAGTTTTACCTGGCAGAGTTTTGTTGTTGCAATAATTAGAACTGCAGCATTGGGAATTGTTGGCGATTTTCACCACTCCAATATTTATACTTGAATTCATACATACGTCTGGTGATCCGCAAGAAAATATATTATCCACTGCAGTGAATACTAGGCCAGACACACCACTTATGATATCTGAAAAAAGTTTCAAGATTTCTTTAATCATCTAAAATCTTCTTCGTTAAAGTATATTATAGGCAGAAAAAAATAGTTAATCAGATTTTTCTTTCTTGAATCGTTCAGAATCAGATAAGAAAAGAAAAGAAAGATGTATGGTTAGATGTTCTAATACTTACTGATGTCCACAGAAGTGGTTGTGCTGGCACACTTATCGGTACAATTTGACCATATCAGGGTTCCCCTACTGTAATCATAACCGTATGGATAACATAGAAGTGACAGTCCTAAAGGAAGAGAATAAAAACAGAGCCCTTTACACAACACACACCAAGGAACTACTCTCAAACGTGTGCTAACTTAATGAAATGTCAGCTTGCATACCTCCTGAGAGAACCATGCAGACGAGCAGCAGTACAACCTGTCTCCTCATTGTTGCTGGATGGAAGGGGTTAAGAAGATGAAGCAGGCTAGACTTATTATAAATATAATATGAAAGGATGTGCAGTTTTATAATCATCCACAGTGGGCTGATCTAATGGGTGGGGATGGGTATGCATGTCTTTATTATGTTAAGTAAAGTGTCCTTTATACGTTTCCATTTCCTCAAAATGACTTCACCACTTCTATAAATATTACATTTAGAGAATATAAAAATAAATATTTTATACACTACTGATAATAGAAAATGGACTTTTTTCAGTTTTTGAAAGCTACAAAATGTATACATTTAATAACTCATTCATAAATTGTGGTGCCTTTTCTAGGAGTGGAACAGAACTAACTATATGTATACTCTGTTTTAAACTTAAGATGGCAATATTTAGCATTCAGGTACAGCCTATAGCTAGCTAACAATCCTAGTAAGCTACTGAAACGACAGCATTTGACAACATTTCCTAATTTCCTCTGATAAAGGAATAGAACAATTTTGGAATATTTGCATAAACTGTAAAATAACAGTGAGAAGCAAGTTATCATCATGCTGCTTTAGTTTCAAATTACTTGTCCATGTGGGATTACTGAACAGCCAGTGAGAGGAAGAGTTTGTGACCACAACATAGTTGCATGACATTTCATATTTGCATGAACTTCTGTAAAAAGGATGGTCTGGTTGTTGAAAATAACATTCTCACACTTGCACACATTATCTGTTAATATACAATAATACATTTTAAAGGTCATTGTTTAGGAATACCTGCACAAGAAAAAAATGTTTTAGAAAAGTTTTTTCCAGCAAATGATTTGTGAATACTAATCTTGATATCCACTGTTAATTTCCCTATTCACCCATGTCTTGCCTTTGGGCAGCTGGGATGCATCATGTGGTACTCTCGAATCTGTCTGGGATTTGATTTCATGTGGTGTTTTGTATTCCTTAGACAGCAGAAAATGTTTCATATTTATGTTGAATTAAAATTTGATTTTGGCTTTCTGTTTGAACATAGCTTTGAAAGGTTTCCTTGGAAAAGCATTATCCAAATAATATCATAATGATATAAGACAATCACTGTACTGAAGATTCTTATTGAAACTTGAAAACAAAATCCTTATTCTGTCCAAAGCAGAATAATACGATTACTCTACATTTTCAGTAGAGTTTATCATGTTCAGTCAAACAATGAGTTCAGTCATGGGATTTTGATCGAGTCTTTTATTATTTCACATAAAAAATGTTCTGCATTTTTCCTGAGTTGATTTTCATCGAGCACAAAATAGAAAATCACTTCCACTTTTTAAAAATCTAAAAGGGCAACTCATGGTAAAGCTTAAGCTAAATGATTAATGCTGATAAATTATTTTATATAACTTTTTTGTTTAAAAAGAAAATATATAGTATTAGGTCTATATTTCTAATGATTATATTTGATATAATCAGATATAATAGTTTCAACTATCCATACTTAACCTAAGGTTTCTTGCATCTATTAATTAAATGCCAGTTTCTGTTTATATTGTGTTTGGGGAAGAGTGATTACACAGTTCACAGCAAAAAAGGGAACCTCAGAGAAACCACAGTATTAAACATAAACTCCACCATATATTCATATTTATAAATGAATTTTTATATTTATAAAAGAATCACAAAACAACATGCCTTAAGAATCCCATAGTCAATAAAGTATATGCCTCAAAAATGTTTTCACCAAAATTATTCGGCATGAAATCTTTGAAAAACCATTAAACACCCAATGTTTCTGAAAATCATTATGTGTAGATCAACTGGGTTCAAATCAGATGTGTAGTATTGGTATAAAGTTGAGTTGAGTTGCTTGTATCCAGAATTGAATCAGATTTCTTTGGCTTTAGTTTGAAAATCCCACATGCAATGAAATCAATACATTTCCATTCAAGGAAGGAAGGCACTTCCTTATTGTGTGAAATAATTTCCTCAAAACTTGATCATAATCAAATTTGCTTCACAAAGGAATATGTTAACAGTTCCTACATGTAAATATAATACAACCTCAATTCCAGTGAATTTGCAAATCATTTTCAACACATATTCAATTGAATATACTACATTTAATGTTCAAAAGGATAAACTTTATTTATTTATTTTTTGCAAATATTCACTTATTTTGAATTTGATGCCTGCAACACGTTCCAAAACAGTTGGGACAGGGGCAACAAATGACTGGGAAAGTTGAGGAAT
>JAOVVG010174903.1:0-12314 GCA_028566375.1 Leptodoras nelsoni | reverse complement strand
AAGAACTCTTTCTTCCCCACTGCTATCAGACTCTTGAACTTACTGCATAAATAGGATACCCACCTATGTTTACATGCAACTGTGAAGCACATGTTCACTTTAATCTGCCGATGTTTACAATTGCACTATTGCACAATATCTCACCTGTATATAATACCCACACCTTCATTGTAATAATTCTTGTTTTAGTTAAATTTAGTTTACATTTAGTTTAATACTTTTATATTTATTTAGTTTATTATTCTAAATATTTATCAGGTATTCTTGGCAAGGAGCAAAGAAAGAATTTCATTGTGCATGGCAACCTGTTTGCTACTGTACAAATGACAATAAACTCTTTGAATCTTGAATCTTTTCTCGACTACCCACAGCATTTCAAACGGCAGAGGCTTTATTTCAACATGTTTTTCGCATTTTTGGCATTCCTGAGGACATCTGATAGAGGTGTTCATTTCACCTCGCAGGTATGGAGAGCATTTATGGAGAGACTAGGTCACTGTCAGTTTGTCTTCGGGTTATCACCCACAAACCAATGGTCAATGTGAAAGAATGAATCAAGAGCTGGGGAAATTAAGACTTTATTGGTTTGAGAATCAGTACGATTGGTTAACTTATTTGCCTTGGGCCAAAATGGCACAGAATTCTTTAACCAGTTCTACCACTAACATCACTCCGTTCCAATGTATGTTAGGTTATCAGCACCCCTAATGCCCTGGACTTTTGAATCTTCTGATGTCCCGGTGGTCGACGGCTGGATGCGGAGAAGCGAACAGGTATGGGAGGACACTCATCAAAGTATTGAGTCGGTTCTTCGCCGCCAGAAACACTTCGTGGATTCACGTCATAGTGAAGCACCCCCATACTCTCCAGGTGACTGGGTCTGGTTATCGACCAGGGACTTCAAGTTTTCTGAGGAGAGTAAAAATCTTTTACCTAAGTACATTGGCCCCTTTACTCTTGATTTGCCTGCTCAGTACCTGCTTTGCCTGTTGCGGTCTTTTCATGTCTCCCTTCTGAAACCTGTGGTCCCTGGTCCGCTGGACGAGGCTTCACCTGCAACTACCCCTCCCCCACCGATCGATGTTGAGGGTTCACCCGCTTTCGCTGTCCGGAGGTTGCTGGACTCCCGGAGGAGAGGTGGCGTTCTTCAGTATCTAGTGGACTGGGAGGGTTACAGCCCGGAGGAGAGGTGTTGGGTTCAGGCTTCACAGGTATTGGACACTGGGCTGGTGGCGGACTTCCACAGGCATCACCCATCCTGCCCAGCGCCATGTCCGAGGGGTTGCCCCAGGCTTCATTCTTTGGATTTCCTGGGTCGTCGTCATCACTCCAGCTCTTCCTCTGCTCGCCGTGGAGTTCGTCGCTTGCTGCCACCTCCCGTCCAGTGCCCCGGCAGCATGGCTCGTGGGACTCGGACCTTCTCCATTGGCGGAGGAGTTGGGCGTCGCCCTCGCCTCTCGGCCATTCTGTCCTCCTAGGGGGGGGTACTGTCACGTCTCCCTCCGGACCCGCCGACTGTCAGGGCTCCATTTCCCAGAATCCGTCATCTAATGACGTCACTCCTCCTTCATCCACCTCAACCAACCAGAGACCGGTCCCCCATTCACGTTCACCGGAGTACTAATTTGCCAGATGTGTTTCCAATTAATTTATGTTTATAAATACTTGCTTTTGTCCCAGCACTCATCGCGAAGTATTGCCAACATTTCAGTTGCATGCCAAGCGTTATTCTCAATACTTACTTACCCGTGTACCGCTCTCTTTCCATCTCTAGTGTTTAAGGCAAGGCAGCCAACAAGTGGCAGCACCTCTGCCTCTGCAGTCCTTCAAGACTGTTGGAAAACCATATCAGGTGATTACCTTATGAAGCTGATTGAGAGAATGCCAAGAGTGTGCAAAGCTGTAATCAAAGCAAAAGGTGCCTGCTTTGAAGAATCTAAAATCTAAAACATATTTTGCTTTGTTTAACACTTTTAAGTTTACTACATGATTCCCTATGATTTCCTTCATAGTCTGGATGACTTCAGTATTAATTTATAATGTAGGAAAAAAAACGAAAATAAGTGTGATCTCTCAGATCAGGATCCCAAAAGAGATCCTGACAGATCAGGACGCGACTTTTATTTCACACACACTTCACAAGCTGATTCGTACCAGCGTTTACCATTCACAAAAGGATGGGCTGATCAAAAGAGTTAATAAGACATGATGATTCAAAAACATGATTTGTAAGTTTGTGCACAAAGATGATAAAAATTGGGATGAGTGGCTCGAGCCCCTGTTGTTTGCAGTCCGAGAGGTCCCGCAAGCATCAAGGGTTTTTTCCCCATTTTAACTTCTCTAGGGGTATAGACCTCAGTGTTGTGAGGGCATGCCAGATTTACCACGGCAACCTCCCAAAACCATGAAGAGAGGCTAAATTGCTGGCTGTGGCGACCGTGGTTCCCGAGAGGGATGAGCTAGGACTGGGACTAAATTTTAAATTGGCAAAAGAGTTTATTTGGTCCCGATTGACAGCCACCTCTCCTCATCACAGGCTGCTGATGTTGCGCAGATATAGGGGGAATTCCCTGACTGGGCACACTGTACTCATAGAGCACCACATTGAGACACCCCTTGGGGTAGTGGTTCATAGTCACTTCCCTGAACATAAAAAACAAATGGTTAGTGAAGAACTCAAGGCCATGCTCAATATGGGAGTAATCAAGGAAACCCACAGTGAGTGGTGCAGTCCTGTTATTTTGGTTCCCAAATCAGACAGCTCGGTCTGCTTCTGAGTGGATTATCATAAAATCAACATGGTGATTAAATGTGATGCATATCCCATGCCTTGCATTGATGAACTGCTCGATCAATTAGGCATAGCGTTTTTATTTGACACTGGACTTAACTAAAGGATATTGGCAGATACCCTTGACTCCCATGTCTCGCAAAAAATAGCATTCTCCACACCCTTCGGTTTACACCAATTTGTGACACTTCCCTTATGGTTGTTCAGGGCCCCAGCTATGTTTCAGCATTTTATGGACAGGGTTCTGCATCCAAATACAGCATATGCCACAGCCTATCTAGATGATATAATCATTTTCAGTAACTATTGGCCATGGCACGGCCATCCTGAAATCCCTGTGGTGTGCGGGGCTCATAGGTAACTCAAAGAAGTGTACAATTGGGCAGGTGAAGGTAAAGTATCTAGGCTTCCAACAGGGTAATGGGAAGATGCAACCCCAAATTGATAAAAACAGTGTCAATTGCAGTCTTCCTGCAACACAGGACCAAAAAGGAGGTGAGACAGTTCTTAGGGCTGGCTATTAATATTGATTTGATTTAGATTTCTCTTCTGTTCATTCACTGCATTTTGTAAATTGATAAAAAATAAACTATTAACACTTCCATCTTTTGGAAGCATTCGTAGTTTACAGCATTTTTTGTTTGGGGTCAAGTGAGAAAATTCCTAGCTAGGTGGAATAGGTAACACTACTACATTGGTTTGCTTGGGCAAATTCATATTGGGTGGGATTCATGGTTACCACAGTTTAAAAGATAGGTGTTGTAAAAAATAAACAACAAGGGTTATAGTGGAGGAGAAAAGCTGCTGAGACCTTTGAGCCTGGTTATGTGTTAGGCCTTTGAGCCTAGTTGTGTGTTATTGGGGCATTGCCCTGAGGTGGTTGAAGCCTATCTTTGGGGTTTAGTTAGTTGAAGTAAAAGGTTAAGTGAAATAAAAAGAGGTACCACTTTAGAATAATGCCAGCTTCATCGCATATCTGTTGTACGAATGCTGATGTGTTTTATACTTTACAATAAGGCTCTCTTTCAGCTGTTATAAGTGTTAGTAACTCATGTATGAATGTGTTTTACACTTTATAAGCAGATATTACACTTTATTCCATCTTCATTTCTGGTGTACAGTACCACCTAGCAGCATTATATCAATACCTGTCACAAACATGTAAAACATGTAAAATGATTTGCAAATCATTTCAACCCATATTTCAATTGAATACACTACAAAGACAAGATATTTAATGTTCAAATGGATACATTTTATTGTTTAATAAAGGCCACATTTCAAATTGTTTTTGGAAATCATGGACATTATGTCCTCCGAGCCAAAGAGAAAAAGGACTGTCCAGATTGTTATCAGCGCAAAGTTCAAAAGCCAGCATCTCTGATGGTATGGGGGTGTGTTAATGCCCATAGGATGGGTAACTTGCACATCTGTGAATGAACCATTAATGCTGAAAAGTACATACAGGTTTTGGAGCAACATATGCTACCATACAAGTAATGTCTTTTTCAGGGACATCCCTGCGAATTTCAACAAGACAATGCCAAGCCACATTCTACAGGTGTTACAATAGCATGGCTTTGTAGTAAAAGAGTGCGGGTACTAGACTGGCCTGCCTTCAGTCCAGACCTGTCTCCCATTGAAAATGTGTTGCGCATTATGAAGTGCAAAATACAACAATGGAGACCCCAGACTATTGAGCAACGGGAGTTGCAAGCAAGAATGGGAAATAATTCCACCTACAAAGCTTCAACAATTAGTGTCCTCAGTTCCTAAATGATTATTGAGTGTTGTGAAAAGGAAAGGTGATGTAACACAATGGTAAACATGCCCCTGCCCCAACTGTTTCAGAACATGTTGCAGGCATCAAATTCAAAATAAGTGAATATTTCGAAAAAATAAAGTTTATCCATTTGAACATTAAATATCTTGTCTTTGTAGTGTATTGAATAGAATATGGGTTGAAAAGTATTTGCAAATCATTGTATTCTGTTTTTATGTCTTACACAACCTCCCAACTTTATTGGACTTAGAGTTGTACATGTTTACAGCACATGGATAGCAGAATATCTGGTGTCCATGTATATCACCGTCAGGCACTTCTCTGCTACAGCAATCATGACTTACATCAAAATAAAAAACTGATGAGATTACAAACCAAGCAAAAGGTTTACAGAGTTACGGCTGAGGTGCCTTGGAGTCTAGCTCTAAGTATGTCTTATCAATGAACAGACCCCCAGCAATAAAACAAAGAGGACAAAGGTTACTTGAATGGATACTCTGAAAGCCCAACAGCACCCTCTTCTGGCAAAAACTACCAAGGAGTGATCAGAACAGATGGAAGATTTTATGGAATTTAACTTTCTTTCTTTCAGAATCATTGGAGCCATGGGAATAATTACTAAGAGATTGGAACTACAATCGCAAACAGATGATTATAATGCATAGGCAAATATATCCAGGATATCAACAGAGCTTGTGTATTGTAACTCCAACCTAACTCCACTCTTGTACCCATTCTTAAAATCTTCTACGCAGCAAGATGATTCAGTTCAGAATTTGGCAGAGTCGCGCTTTTGCTTCTCCATTCTAATTGAAAAGAACCATAATTTTTTTTAACTAACTACCGTGGCGACATGTTGGTTCGGTGGGTAGCACTGTCGCCTCACAGCAAGAAGGTCCTGGGTTTCGATCCCCAGGTGGGGCGGTCTGGGTCCTTTCTGTGTGGAGTCTGCATGTCCTCCCCTGTGTCCATGCGGGTTTACTCCGGGTACTCCGGTTTCCTCCCACAGTCCAAAGACATGCACGTTAGGTTGATTGGTGTCTCTACAGTGGCCCTAGTGTGTGAGTGTGTGTGCCCTACGGTAGATTGGCACCCTGTCTAGGGTTGTTCCTGCCTTGTGTCCTATGTGGCCGGCTAGGCTCCCCCATGACCCTGAAAAGGAATAAGCGGCCAAGAAGATAAATGAATGAATGAATGAATGAATGAATGAATTTAGTTCTAATAAGAATTTTATTTACACCAGGGCTGCTGAATTATCAAACCTGATTTGCTCAAAACCATTCATCAGTTTTCTACAACAACATACCCTAGCTGTGTACACATAAGTAAAATACATAGTCACAAACAATAAAAAGCATTCACATAGAGAAAACAGTTGCCATGACACCTATAGGAAATAAGAATCATGCCTGTAGTGTTGAATGCGAATTTGTAAGTGGGAGTTTGTGTGCTGCCTGTAATGAACCAGCATTCTTTTCAATGCTTATTCATGCACTGTGTCCAGTGTGTTCTACAGGAAAATCTGGATCCACTGAAATTTTTATATCAATTAAATAAAAACGTTACCATACAATTTAGCATTTTCATATTTGTTATGGATTGATGAGGGTAGGATCTAAGTGCAGGAGGCTGGGCTATTATGTCTCATCCCAGCCGACTATTTACGGCACATCGGGGGTATAGGCCAAGTGAAAGCTTGAAGCTGCATCAAGGCCAAGACAGGTTGCTAAACTAACTGATTGAGCTACACTGGAGGTGATGGCTCACCTGGAAGGTGAAGGGAAAATCAAAGAGAGAATGGTAAATGTGAGAATGCAGTAAGAGTAAAATGGATATTTATTTATTTATATATAACTGAGTCCAATATGTAAGGAACGGAGGGAGGGAAGAAATACATATTTATTGCCATTAGCGAGATGCTTGAACTAATAGCCCCAGGGATCGAACCTGGGTTGCTTAGTCTTCAGACTGGCAAGTTACCACTGTGCTGACAAGGCACATGTTCGCAAGGGAAAAGGATAAGAAGTAGAGCTGTCACATGATATTTTTTTGTAATTCACATTAATTGCTCAATTAATATTTTTAATTATGGCTTTAATGCACATTTTGATTTGTGTTGTACATGCAGGTAGGCATATTGAAAATGTTGTTGGTGTTTATCAGTGTTCTATTTTAAGAGAAATGACTGTTGAATATTGCCTCATTGTTCATTTGACTTTAATCGATTAAAGTGAAATATTAACAATGACTGATGTGACATACAAAAATATAGCAACCCAAAACATTTTAGTTCTCCATTGTTCCTTTCAATATTTAGCAATGTTTATGATAACTAATGAGCTAGGAGATCCTTACATTGAACAGAAGAGATCAGAGCATTGTGCACAATAAGCAACCAAAACATACATTAAAAAGTTAAAATATATCACTCAGCATTCATAGACATTTTATCACATTTATTTGAGAAAAAATGCAAAAGTGCCTACAGCATACAACATGTCTGAAGAATGTTGTTTGATTTATCATGCTAAAAACAGTCAAGTGCTGTAATAAAGGTGCAACCCTGATGCTGTCTGCTGTTGATGACTTTGTAGGGCTTTCCAAATAGAGCCATTTTAGTGACCATGTTCTCTATGAAGAGCACTTGGGATTCTGTACCCTGTGCAGTGTGTAGGGAGAAGGTGATACAGCTGAGAGACCCTTGCAATTGGTATGCAGCCTAATGAGTAACATAATGATCACTTTTGGAATGTTTGTGTTCATTTGTGTTAATTTGACAGCATTAATAGGAAGCTAAGGTGCTAGCCAGCTGACTCAAAAGAAAACGGCAGTGAAAATGGCAGAGAAGAAAGAAAGACAAATGAAATGCAGTCACACAAAACTTACAGGTTGTGGTGTGTGTCTGCAGTGACCCTCACTAGTAATCAATAAAAAGAGTAGCTAAGCAACTACAAACGCTTAGTGCAAACCACACACGTAAATCAATGCCGCGGAATGCAGAAGTGATATGCAAGAGCCAAATGATGACCTAGGGCTTAAAACAACAAAGATAATCTGTCACTGTTTACTGGGATAAATATGGTGATCACCCACTGTGGTGAGGAAACACCAAAAGTAGTGTGATGAAGAGGATGGCAAGAGGCAGCAGCTTTTAGGTAGCAGTCTGCAAGGTGCCACATGGTCTCCACATTCTGCTCTGGGGATGCCCTAGCTTTCCCCCAGGCCCACGAGCCATGTTGAACATACTGCTCTGCCAACAGGACCCCCAACTATTTCTCTTGATCAGGGAACAGAGCAGGTTAGCTGAACTGGCATTCAAAGAGGGACATCCCTAGGGCAACTATACCCAGGTAGAAGGATTCTCTGTTGTCAGGCATCACACAGTCAGATTCTGGTTAATCTGTTCAGTCTGACCATTCAACTCAGGATGGAAACCTGATGACAGGCTCATGAGGCCACAATGAGCCAGCAAAAAGCTGTCCAAAACTGGCTGATAAATTGGGGGCTCCGATCAGAAACTCAGTCAGTTTGGAGTCTGTGGACCACCTGGTGTAATATAAGGTCCGCCGTCTCCTTGGCTGATGGATGCCTGGGCAATGCAATGAATTTGCAGGCCTTGGGGATCTGATCTATGACCACCAAAATGGCCGAGTTTCTCCTGGACGAAGGCAGTCCCATGATAAGTTCAAGGGAAATATGGGACCATGGGCGAGATGGAACTGGTTTTGCTTTTAGCACAAACCTTGCAGACTGCAATGAATTTCTTGACATCTCTCTCCATACCCAGCCACTAGAACCTCCATTGGAGGAACTCAAAGGTTCTGGTTCCCTTCAGATAGGCTGGGCAAACTTCTGCCTCAGGGGACCATTCCCTGGGTCGAGGTTTGCCGCGCTGCACTTATTCCATCGCCTTCTCATTAGGCCGGGTCAGAGTCACTAACTAGCCAAGGTGCAGGTAGAACTGGCTGGGGTGTGAAGTTGCTGTTGAGGGGATCCCTCTGTCTGAGAGGGGTCTGGCTTCATATTATTTTTAAATTAGCCTAAGGGAGAGGTTGAATCACCCAAAAACAGTGACCATTGGGCCTGTTGGGTATTCAGCCTCTTGGCCTGATGGCTGTAGGCAGGTTCTTATGATCAGTCTAGACTAAGAAGTTGCATTCAGTCAGGGTAAGGTGGTGGGAGACAAAAGTGTGGGGGTGGAGTTTTTGACCCAGGCCAGTGCCTTGAGAGATGATGGCCCCCATGCCTACATCAGAGGCATTTACATCAACAATGAATGGTTCCCCCAAGCAACTGGCAGCAACATGGGCCTCTGGTTGCCTAGGGCCCAGACCCCATAGTACCTCCCCTAAGGTGGACAGCTGCTGCATTATTTCTTGCAGTAGCTGTTCATGACACCCTATAGTTGCACCCTGAAGCTGGTGTCTGATCATACCTTTCTGACAGGGATCAATGACGGTAGGACCCAAATGCAGTAGGATGGGCTGCTATATTCCAGCCCAGCTGACTATTTATAGCGTATGGGGAGAATAGGCCCAAACTGGCATTGAAGCCAATACACATTTCTTAACTAACTTAGTGAGCTACACCAGAGGTGATGGCTCAATTGGAAGGTGAAGGGAAAATCAGGGATAGAATGGGTAGGGGGGAATGCAATAAGAATGAAATGCATATTTATTTATTTATATGTTTATATATAACTGAAACCAATATGTATGGAATGAAGGGAAGAAGACAAATATTTATTGGCATTAGTGAATTGCTTGAACAAGCAGTCCCAGAGATCAAACCCAGGTCACTCAGTCTTCAGACCAGCACATTACCACTGTGCTGACTGGGCACATGTGGGAGAGGTAAAAGGATAGGAAGATAAGGCCAAAAGCAAGGGCTGCTAGCCAGGGGACTCAAAAGAAAAAGCCAGTGAAAACACCAAGAAAGAAAGAAAGACAAATGAAATGCATTCACCCAAAACTAACAGGCAGTGTTCGCAGTAACCCTCACCAGTAATCAACAAAAAGACGACTATGAACGCTTAGTGCGAACCATGTGGGTAAAGGCAATGCCGCAGAACCCGGAAGTGATATGTGAGAGCCACCAGAAACGAAACTATAACCTAGGGCTTAAAACTACAAAGCTAATCTCTCTCTGCTTACTGGAAGAAATAGGGTGATCTCCCACTGTGGTAAAGAAACACCAAAAGTAGTGTGATGAATCTCTCTCTGCTTAGTCGGAGAAAAACAATGATCTCCTGCCACAGTGAGGAAGCACAGAAAGTTGTGTAGTGGGGAGTCAAAGTAGCAACCCTCCCCCACCATGCAGCTCGAAAATGCCAATGGGAAGCAGGTTGCACCAAAGTGAAGATGAGCCTGCCAAAAGTAATTACCTTGGGGATGACCCCTACCACTGACCATCTATGAAGCCTGTTACCTTTCTCTAAAAATACCTCAAGCATTACAGAACCACAAAGGGGTGACCACAAAGGCATTACATTGAACCTCTTTTAAATTAGTAGGTGTCTTTCATCAACACTGATTGGTGCTTGAGTTGCTAGGAGTTGTAGTATTTTGTGTACTTGGTGTCAGAGTAGTCCTTCTAGTACAAGCACCAAGCCACCTTGGCCCCCTCGTGTCAGACCACAATATGCAATGCCTCCTTACAATTTAGTTGAATTTTCTATAATGTACAACCCCAATTACAATGAAGTTGGGATGTTGTGTCAACACATATTCATTGGAATACACTACAAAAAACAAGATATTTAACGTTCAAACTGATAAACTTTTTTTTTTTTTGCAAATATTCACTCATTTTGAATTTGATGCCTGCAACACATTCTGTAACAGTTGGGGAAGGGGCGTGTTTACTACTGTGTTACATCACCTTTCCTTTTAACAACCCTCAATAAGCATTTGGGAAATGAGGACACTAATTGTTGAAGCTTAGTAGGTGGAATTCTGTCCCATTCTTGCTTGATGTACAACTTTAATTGCTCAACAGTCCGTTGTCATATTTGCGCTTCATAATGCGCCACACATTTTCAATGGGAGACAAGTCTGGATTGCAGGCAGGCCACACTGTTGTAACACATGCAGAATGTGGCTTGGCATTGTCTTGGGATTGAAAAAGATGTTGCTTGGATGGCAACATATGTTGCACCAAAATCTGTATGTACATTACAGCATTAATGGTTCCTTCACATATGTGCAAGTTACCCATGCCATGGGCACTAACACACCCCATACCATCAGAGATGCTGGCTTTTGAACTTTGAGCTGATCACAATCTGGACAGTCCTTTTCCTCTTTGGCCCAGAGGACATGACGTCCTTGATTTCGAAAAATAATTTGAAATGTGGACTCATTGGGACAAAGGACAATTTTCCACTTTGTGTCAGTCTATCTCAGATAAGCTTGGACACAGAGAAGCTGGCGGCGTTTCTGAGTGTTGTTGATATATGGCTTTGGTAGAGTTTTAACTTGCACTTGTAAATGGAGCGACAAACTGTGTTCACTGACAATGGTTTTCTGAAGTGTTCCTGAGCCCATGTGGTAATATCCGTTACAGAATGCTGATTGTTTTTAATGCAGTGCCATCTGAGGGATCGAAGGTCATGAGCATTCAATGTTGGTGTTCGTCCTTGCCGAGTGAATGAGTGAATATTTGCAAAAAAACAATAAAGTTTATGCATTTGAAAATTAACTATCTTGTCTTTGTAGTGTATTCAATTGAAAATTGGTTAAAAAGGATTTGCAAATCATTGTATTCTGTTTTTATTTATGTTTTACACAACTTCCCAACTTCACTGGAATTGGGGTTGTAATGTTTAAATTTGTTGTAACAAAGTTCTTTGTTAAATTAAATTTGCAGTAGAAAAGTTTTTTTTTTATTTACTGCAACATCTTCATATTTGTCCCTCTTTTCTGTTTAGTACACTTCTTAGTACCTAGTCAGCAATGGGAAAATTTATGTTTAAAAAAAATATTTTAACGCATTAGATTACGCAAACCAGCAGTGCCATCAGTGTACACAAACATTTCAAAATTGACCATCACGTTACTCATTTTAGGCTGCATTCGCAAAGGTCCCTAAGCAGTATGTCCTGCTCCCTACACACTGCAGAGGATACAGAATCCCAAGGGTCCTTCACTGGGAACTCAGTCACTAAAACTGATCTATTTGGAACACCCTGCAACATCAAGTTCTAGCTGTTTTGGGTTGCTATATTTTTGTATGTAACATCATATTAATATTGATGGAGATGAAAAAGGAACTCCTATGTACTTTTTAAAATATATTGTTAGTATTTTTTATATTATTTTTTTCTTTACTTGAACTCTTGAATTCTCATTGTAATCTATTGTTATACTGTTACTCTGTCCATGATAATTATTATTCCTCTCTGGCAATTCATTAAAAAAAAACTAAACTCCTTCTCTTCCGTTGAGGCAGCAGGTCTGACATAAAATCAAATCAGCCAATCATGTAGCAGCAGGACAAAAGAAGTTCTCGCAAAGTGATATACCCATGTTCCCTAGCTCCCTATACTCTGTGCATTTCCCTTTGAATAAAAAAAAAAATACATCAATTATCTTTAATATTTCACTTTTAGCAAATAAAGTAGGGCAGCACGGTGGTGCAGTGGATAGCGCTGTCGCCTCACAGTCCACAGTCCAAAGACATGCAGGTAGGTGAATTGGTGATGGGAAATTGGCCCTTAGTGTGTGAATGCGAGTGTGAGTG
>JAOVVG010174822.1:0-12353 GCA_028566375.1 Leptodoras nelsoni | reverse complement strand
CTGTTGACTGCTTACTAGCGTAGTTTGCATGCTTCATAGCAAAGTGACGGCTGATATTGTACTCTTTGAAAACTGCAACCATTTCTTGGCATATTAGACATGGAGTATCTGGACAGCAAGGTATTACAGCAATCCAAATGTAGAGGTAATAAAATCAGAACTCAGGAGAACTCAGGACATCTGCTAGCATGGAAGTGAGATTTGGGATGGTGTGATAATTACACATGCAGACACATTCAGACCTCCCCAGTGGTGAGAGGTGACCCCAACTGCAGTCAGTACATCAATGCCTTAGAGATGGAGCCACCTTCAGCCCTGCAAAACTAAAAGCATTAAAAAGAATCTGTACCTGTAGGATTTAAATGGTATAAAACGTAACTTGTAGAAGTATCAGTGATTTTAGTAGAGTGAAACCCAGTATACAGCTGGTGGCTATATGATGGGTGATATGTGATACAGAAAATTGCAAGCTGGTTTTAAATGTACAGGTTGTAGACATTGATACCTAACTTGCAGTGATATGACCTCTTAATAAAATTAAAATGTAACGATTAAATGGGCACCACCTGTTTCTTTTTTCCAATTAGGGAGACAAGAAAAAAAACAAAGATTTAGTTATTTGTTCTTTGTTATGTATGATATTTCATTAAACAGAGCACAGAAAGAAGTTGGTCTGACCTTAGTTTGAGCTGTCATGGTCCAGGAAAGGGAGCAGCCAGATTCAAAGTGGGGAGTTTTGCCATTATGAAGTCAATGGATAGGTGAGCTTCAGAACAACATGGTTACACCTTCAAGCAGTCTGCTCCTGAGATTTCAGTTTTTCTCTCACACACACACACACACACACACACACACCTCTTTTTAATTATTCATTGTACAGAGGCCAGTTGTGGGGGTGGGCACAGGACTTCTTTCTAATCAGTAGAAATTCACCTTCTTTGGTCAACTTGAATTGGGATTTACTTCTGTCCAACATGGGTTAAACAGACTTTTGTTTAATTCCCCATCAAACATATATTCATATTTATATATTCCTGCAGAAGAAATGTCTAAATAAAAGAGAACAAGTCATTGTAATATACCAGTACTATAGATCATAATCTTATATTAATATTGTAAGGAATGACTCTGGAAAAGTTCTCGGAAGCAAATGCAGTGTTTATTATTCAAAGTCCCAAAAAAACACAAACAAAATGACAGCACAGAGCGGGAGCAAAAGCGGAAACAGAAATAACTCGATGGAGCAAAAACAAATGCGGAGGGAATCAGTCCAGGCTCCAACAGAAATGGTTCGGCTCCTCGCTCTGGCTCAGAGCCTGCACACAGACAGGAAAACAGAGGAACGGAGTGCTAAGAAAATGAACTTATAACAACACATGAGAAGAAAGCAAGTGAACACAAAACAAACACGGAAGTCACTTAGCTTTGGAGCGGAATCTTGTCGGAAGCATTGTCGTAGTTCGAGATACAAACGGATGACCGAAACGAAGTCATTCATGGTCCTTCATTCAAAGTCCCGCAATGAAGCCCAGTCTAGAGGCGACCTAAATAAGGAGGGAGAGCCAATGGGAGCTCTCCTACCAAATGGGGCGCAGGTGGTGCAATTAGGCCGAGCTACCTGCGGGCGGAACCGGAACAGGACTTCTTCTGGAGGTCCGGAGGCGGAAGTTAGGGGGACTTTGGCGGCCCCTAGCGGCTGCTGACGTGACAGACCCCCCCTCAATGGGCTACCTCCGGGAGCCCCCACGGCCTGCGTGGAGCAGGCCTATTTGGATGTCTCCGATGAAAATCAGAGATGAGAAGGGGGTCCAGAATGTCCTTGGCTGTGACCCAGCTGCGACCTTCCCGAGCTGGTTTAAGCTGGCTAACATGGAACAAGGGATGCATTCTACAGTGATGGGGCAATTTGAGCCGATAGGTAACATCATTAATTCTTTTCGCTACAGGGAATGGGCCGAAGTAGCGGGGGGCAAGTTTCTTCTTGCCGAACATGGGGGGAAGGTTTTTTGTGGCAACCCAGACCTTGTCACCAGGGCGGAAGGAAGGAGTCTTGCCCCGATGTCAGTCTGCAAACTTGTTCATTTGCGAAGAACATCGCCCTCCGGGCCTGACGCGGATTGAGCCTCTTGGCTGCTTTTAAGTACTCCAAGTTCTTATGGTCAGTGAAGATTTGAAATGGGTGATTGGTGCCCTCCAGCCAATGTCTCCATTCCTCTAGGGCTAACTTGATGGCTAGGAGTTCCCGATCTCCAACATCATAATTCTGTTCGGCCCTAGACATCTTTCGGGAAAAGAAAGCCACGGGATACAACTTGGCCGGTTGCCCGTGGTGCTGAGAGAGTATGGCGCCCACGCCCACCTCTGATGTGTCAACCTCCACAACGAATGGCAGCCCAGGATCTGGCTGCTTGAGAACAGGGGCTGAGGTAAATGCTTTCTTTAGCAGGGAGAAGGCCTCTTCGACTGCTGTCATCCAATGGAGGCGCTTGGGCTTTCCCTTTAGCTGATCCGTGAGGGGGCTGGCTACGCTGCTGAAGTTTCTAATGAAGCGGCGGTAAAAATTTACGAATCCAAGGAAACCTCGCAGCTCTTTGGGCGTCTTGGGTACCTCCCAGTTCTGCATGGCAGACACCTTGCCTGGGTCCATGGCAATGCCGTCGGGGCCAATGAGGTAGCCCAGGAAGCTGATGCGATCCTGGTGGAACAGGCATTTTTCCCCTTTCACGAATAGCTGATGGTCGAGGAGCCGTTCCAACACCCTGGATACATGTCTGACGTGAGATGAGAGGTCTGGGGAGAAAATAAGAATATCGTCAATATAAACTAGCACGAATTTGCCCAACATGTCCCGAAGGACCTCGTTAATGAAATGCTGGAAGACGCTTGGGCTGCGGCTAGACCGTAGGGCATCACCAGATATTCAAAGTGTCCGGAGGAGGTACTGAAGGCAGTCTTCCACTCATCCCCCTCACGGATACAAATTAGGTTGTATGCACTTCTCAAGTCCAGCTTGGTGTAGATCCTGGCGTCCGCTAGCTGCTCGAGGGCCGAAGGGATGAGTGGCAAGGGATAGGGGTAGCGCACAGTGACTTTATTCAATCCCCAATAATCAATGCAAGGGCAAAGACCACCCCTTTCTTCTCGGCTGAGGCCGGGGAGCTCGAGTGGCGAATGTAGCTGGCCACTAGCGCCTCCTGGATATAGTCCTCCATGGCTTGCTGCTCGGGAAGAGACAGGGCGTAAATTTTAGATCGGGGAGGAGTACATCCAGGAAGAAGGTCAATCTTGCAATCAAACTCCCTGTGTGGGGAGAGACCCTTGGCTAAAAGCCTCCCGAAGATGCGAGTAGCATTCGGGAATGTCCACGACTTCATCGATGGTTGGGCTCTCGACCTTGGTGGTGAGTAGGCGCAGGGGACGAGAGCGGAGACAATGGGTGAAGCAGTGGGCTGACCACGAGAGAATTTCCCGACTTTTCCACGAGATGGCTGGGTTATGACAAAACATCCACAGCAGGCCCAGGATGAGGGGATATGTCGGGGAACTGGTGACCAGAAACTCAATTTCTCTCTGCCTTCTCCGATTGGGGCGTCGTCGATCCCCCGGATGTGGAGATGCTGCGGCAACTTGATTAGAGGGATCCCCAGGGAGCGAAGGGTCTTCTGATCAGCAAAGTTGTCCACAGCTCCGGAGTCAATCAAGGCTGGGAGGAAGAAAGTTTTCTTGAGGTAGGTGATCTGTACAGTTATAATGAACTCATTGCGAGTGTTAGGTGGAGAGCGACTCACCGCATTGGGGCGCGTTACGCCGGCGGCCTCCACCCCCGGTCTGACAGGGCAGCCTTTAACCCTGTGACCGGCGTCCACGCAGTAGAGACAGAGCTCTGACCGGATTCTCCATCGTTTCTCTGGGTTGGGGAGTCGCGCGGGTCCCAGGACCATAGGCTCCGGTGCCTCGGAAGGAGCTGGCCAGGGAACGCTGAGGTGCTCGGCTTCTCTGGGTCGGGAGCACAGAAGCTGATCTAGCCGAATGGAGACTCATCCAGATTCATCCTGGCACGCCAACTCGCGACGAACAGCTGACGAAAGTCCGCGGCGGAAGACAGCTTTCAGCGCAGACTCATTCCATCCACTCCCGGCTGCCACAGTACAGAACTCGAGTCGATCACTATGTGACAAAGAGAGCAAAACCTCGCCGGGATCCTGGCCCTCCGAAGGATGGTCAAACACGTTTTGAATGACTGTTGAAAAGCAGAATAAGACCGCATCAACTCACCCGGATTGTGCCAGAGGGCTGTGGCCCACTCTAGAGCCTTGCCCGTCAGGGTGCTGATAACCAAGGCGATCTTCTGCTCCTCAGGAAGAGGTCCATGGGCCGCAAAGTAAAGAGGTGGAATTTAGGGGGACGTTGGTGGCCCCTAGCGGCCGCTGACGTGACAAATATACATAAAATAATAGTCTTCATTGATAACAAATGCTAGTATTGATTTAAGTATCTTCTAAACCAAAGAAAGTTAGGAAATAGAAAAATTAAGAAATATATCAGACACTGCAAGTTTTAACTAACATTATCTAAAATTCTGTATATTCCTAATAGAATTGACATCCCAAAAGTGTCCGTATAGAGATTCCTGTGGAACTGTGATCCAACTGAAAAGGGGGGAGAAAAGAAGGAGCCAAGAAATGGAGTGAGGGTGATATTAACATGATCCAATACATTTTCATTAAGGTGTTAACACTGATTCTGGGAAATGTACTTCTGCATAGATTTCAGAATAAATCCAGGGCTGACCTCATCTTAGATTGTAATACCATATAACTTACTGTATCACCTTTTTAACAAATTAATACATGTAAATACTAACACAGCGAATACTTACAGTAAAGATGAGTAACTATTTAAGTATAGAGAGAATTGATGTAAAATACACTAAAGAGTGTTGCACACCTGCAACTAATGCTTACTTAATTTTAAGTCTAATAATTATTTTATTACTACTGAGTACATGTTAGAAGCCCTCAGGTCATGCCCACTTCCTCCTCTCGCCCTACTCCCATCACGCATTCTTCTAGCCCCACCTTCTATCCTTTCACCTCTTTCCTCATTGGTGTTTTCCGGTCGCTATTTCCGGGGTCCTTTTTCTATAAATATTTCCCATTTTCCCGACTGGCTTTGCGAAGTATTGTTGCCCCTTCACGTCTTGAGCGTTTCTCCTTGCGATCTATTTACTTGCCTTCGACCGTCTCTTGTTCCTTGTTCCGTTTTGTCTTCGTAGCGTGCCTGTGGTGAGTGTCTTCTGGTGTGCGTGTGCCGAGTGTTTGTTTACTTGTGTGTTTGACCCTTTAGTGTCTAGTGCTCCATTTGTTATTTAATTTATTCTTCCAATTTCCCTTTCCTTTGTGTGTAGGAGCTCTCCCGTTTAATTTGCAGTGTGTTGAGTTGGTCGGTCGTGGCTTATTGGCTGGCAGCGGCAGTAAATGCGGCCGGCGGGCTCGTGCGCTGGTTTATGTTTTCCCTTTCTCTGTGTGTACATAGCGTACTAACTCCACTGCTCTCTCTTTTTTCTCATCTACTAACCCGCGGTGTCCCGGCCCTCTCTCTCTTCCTCTATCCTTAGCTGCCTCTCTCTCTAGCTCTCTCATTTCCTCCACGCTCACCCGGGATCGCCTCGCCAGTCGCACTTCACTCTACCTCTCTCTCCTCCCTTGCTCACTCCTTTCAGTCTCTCTCTCGCCTTTCTCTCCACCTTCCTTCCTGTCCCTCTTCTCCATTAGGGACAGCTTCCAGTCTTTTTTTCATCCTGCTATCTCCTGTGTTTCCTCTCCTCAGTTCGTTGGGGCTGTTTAGTTTATCCCTGCCTCTCCAGTGTGCTTATTCCCTGCAGGTCCACGGTCCGGTCCCGTTTCCCCGACCTGTCTGCCTCCTGCCGCCGCCTGGAGCCCTGCCAATCTGGTTCATCCGTCCCCGGCTCCGCTTACTCATTGCACACTCATTCACCTGCTCCGATTTATTCTACTCTCAATAAACTGTTTGGTTATCGCATCTGTCTCCTCAGCCTCCTTATACCTACCGCATAACAGTAGAAATAACAGTCACCACAGGCACAAGGCACATGCTGATGTAATCACAAACTTGATAAAGCAGGCAAGAAATAGACAACAAACAGCCACATTTTTTTTATTCTTACAATCAAGTATATAACTACATTTTAATAAATGATTTTATTAAAAAAGGCAAAAAACATACATAAATTATGCAGTGATAAAACAGCACACACTACATATATTTTGATATGAAGAAATCTTTTAACACTACAATTATTAGGGTCACAGAAAATCTCATCAAAGTTTCTTGAAGCTGATTTTTTTAAAGATATAGATTTGGTGCATTTGACAATGATATATGATACACAGTATATTTTTTTATTTAGTCTAATATAATTTGGCTTGGAATCAAATGAGCTCTTTTTAAAATATACACCACATAACCCATGTTACAAATCTGCAGGTTAAAGATTTCTATAGATCTTATTTGAACCTCTTAAGTCTTTCAGAATAACATCTTAACAATATTAAGGTGTTATGTACAGCCATGAAAGTGTTTTCTAGATGTAGGTCCAAAATCCACTATTCACAGTTTCATAGCTGCAGTACAAAGCTTCACACAAAGCATAAAGACTTAATATTCAGACAAAATAATCCTTTAAAATGGCCAAAATGGCTAGTTGGTATCCCATTCTGTACAGGAATATCACTCTCTTTCTACAATGCACAATATATGGCCAAAGGTTTGTGGACACCTGACTATCACACCCAAATGCAGGCCTTCCCCAAAGTGTTGCCACAAAGTTAGAAACACACAATTGTTTAGCATATTTGTTTGCTCTAGCATTACAGTTTCCTTCCCAGAAACTTAGGGGCCGGGTGCAAGTCAAGTCAAGACAAGTCACCTTTATTTTTATAGCACTTTTAAAAACAACCAGAGTTAGCCATAGTGCTGCACAAGAAAATCAACTTAAAACACAAAGCATAAAACAATCAAATCAAGCCAAACATGATGACAAGACAAGGACATACAGGTCACTAGACATATACTTTTTAAAAGGACACAAATACCTGGGAAAATATATATGTTTTTGAATTTGACGTAAATTTATTTATTGTAGGGGATTCCTTTATGTAAGCTGGTAGACTGTTCCAGAGTCTTGAGGTGGCTACAAAAAATGCCCAATCACCTTTGGACCTCATCTGTGAGTGTGGAATGGCTAGGAGCAACTGGTTGGAAGATCAGAGGTATCACAACGTGAAACGGTGGTGGAGCAAGTTGCAGATATAGCATGGTGCCAGGACATGCAAGGTTTAAAAACAAATAATAAAATTATAAACTCAACTCTGTACTTTACTGGTAGCCAGTGCAGTGATGTGATTACTGGAGTTATAATCAGTAAGTAATAAATGCATGAACTATTGTTTCCAAAGCTTTAAAAGAGTTTGGCTATACATCAGTTGGTAAAAAGAACTTTTCACAACACTGTTTATTTGTTTCTCAAACATGAGAGCAGAGTCAAAGATAATGCTGACACTAAGGAGGAGGAAAACTGAACTTGACAGAGAAGGATCTGTTTTCCAAATTGGAGGTAAACCACTTAAGCACAGTACCCTGGATGCCAACAATACACAGGCGGTCCAAAAAAATTGCATGGTCAACAGTGCCGTAAGTTCTATATGAATTAAAACAGCACAATTACCGGAGTTGACAGCTAGAAGTAAATCATTAGATACCTTACAATTTGTTTGTTTGTTTATTGGTTTTTAATGCCATTTCAGCATCAAATGGCTATTCAAATGACAGACACATGGTTACTTAGATACACAAGTCTCTCATAAGTACACAAGCTCATCTTTTTGAACACAGTTATGGGGCAATTTTGTATGTCCAATTCACCTCACTTGCATTTCTTTGGACTGTGGGAGGAAACCAGAGTACCCGGAGTAAACCCACGTAGACACAGGGAGGACATGCAGACTCCACACAAAAAGGACCCAGACCACTATCACCTGGGGATCAAACCCAGGACCTTCTTGCTGTGAGGCAACAGTGCTACCCACCAAGCCACCATGCTGCCCTAGATACCTTAAGAAGAGCCTCAGTGCTATGGTGTGCTCTAAAATCTGCTTGAAATGTGTCTTAAAAATGAAGTACCGGTAAGTTGACAACATTCCACAACAAAGGATTCCACAAAATCTGTCCACACAAAGGACATATGGGTTAAGACCTGGCTTTTTTTTAAAGAGGCTGAATGACAGCTTGTTTAAAACAGGTAGGAACAACCCCATTGGTAAGCTCAAAATATGAATTTATTATTACATATAATATTTAATACAATATTCGGACCAAAGGATCACAGCACATACTTAAGAAAAGGTGTGGGAAACGCATCCAGGAAGCGAGCAATATGCATTGGTTCAAACAGGTTAAAACAGGCAGAATGTGCAGGTAAGTCAGAACATTCATATGCCAGAGGTATGATATGTGCTCTTAGGTGTTTGATTTTACAAATGAAATTATGCTTCACATAATGTAGCAGCTGCTCCAGAAGTGGATGTACAGGCAGGATGCAATATCATATTAATTGTGTTAAAAAGAACTTTGGAACACATTGGAACATTTGTCAATTATATCATCAAAGTATTTTGCTCTAGCAACCTTAACCATACATGTGTAATTATATAGACATTGCCTTAAAATTTGATAGGAGATTTGAAGCTTTTTTTCCCACTTCCATTCTGCCTTTCTACACTCCTGTCTAAGTGCATGAACATCACTACTGAACCAAGGCTGTGGTTTTGTTTTAGATTTCTGAAACTTAAGTGGAGCAATTGAGTCCAGAATGACAGAGCATGAAGAAGTGAACAAGCAAGTTAGCTCATCAATATCAGTGCACAGAGAAACCAAATGCCAGTACAAGAAGTGTGTTCTTGCTCTAAAGTGTGCCCTTGTTCATGTGTAGAGCCAATAACAGATGGAGTCAGGTTAAAAGAGCCCACAAGGTATTAAAACTCAGCAGCCAGGGGTTTTGACAGACATGAATATTAAAATCAACAACAAGATCAGAATTTTGTTTGCGCTAGGTAAAATAACTGATAAAAATTCACAGACTCCCTGAAGGAAATCCTAAATGATTTTGGGGGGTCTGTACAGTAGAGCACATAGCACAGAACATGACAGCTCCACTTTATACAGCTGCACTTCAAAGCTTGAATACTCTCCTACGGTCAACAGCTGACACTTTAAATGATCCCTAAAAACAGTCATAATGCCTCCCCCTCGACCAGTGTCTAGGTGTACTGAAATAGATGCAGTCATGTAGTATCTGAGCTTCTGTCCTTTAGAAATACACAGGAGGGCCTTGGGGCCTCTCTGGTAATTAATCATAATCTGGTATGGTCATGACATTCAGAGTGCCTGAGGCCATCTTGATTTGGTGGTTCCTGAGTTTGGGGCCTGTTGATTAAATCAAATGTAAGGCCCATATGGATGCGATTTTGAACAAAGGAACCTCTACATCGAGGGCAGTCTAAATGACTTAGTTAATCTATATGCCCAGACTGAATGACGCCAAGGATGTTTCCCTTGGTATATAAGATCCCAGCCTAGCCGTAATTCTTCAGAGTGCGAATCTGGCTACGGCATTCTCTGAGTGCTCCCGGAGCTTGTAAATGATTCTTGACTGATTCTGTTATTATTTGATATTTGTATTAATAAATTCCTTTACAAAGAAGAAGACAGTGTAAGCAGAGATTCTTTACCTCAACTTCTTTACATCATCACTGGCAAGAGTTACCACAGCCACTAGGAGACAAATCAACAAGTGGGCTTGGATCAGTAATGGTTAACGAAGTTTCAGTTTCTGAATAGTGCAAACACATTCTACAACCCCAATTCCAATGAAGTTGGGACATTGTGTGACTAAAACATAAATAAAAACAGAATACGATGATTTGCAAATCATCATATTCTGTTTTTATGTATTTTTTAGGCACACAATGTCCCAACTTCATTGGAATTGGGGTTGTATTATGACAATGCCCCTGTTCACAAAGAAAGGTCCATGAAGAGATGGTTTGCCAAGGCCGGAGTGGACAAAGTCAAGCAGCCTGCAGAGATCCCTTACCTCAACTCCTCTGAACATATTTGTTATGAACTAGATCACTGAAAGCATTCCAGGCCTCCTTGGCCAATGTCAGTGGCTAAATAGGCAAATCCAAACAGCAACATTACAAAGTCTAGTAGAAATGTCTTCTCAGAAGTGTGAAGGTTGTTATAACAGCAAAAAGGGAACTAAATATGTAATTGGAATTTCAAAAGGCACATATGGGTGTGATGGTCAGCTGCCTACAAACCTTACCTGGCCATACAATGTAGCAAGCCATTAATAAATTCCACACTTGTAAGTAGCATGATTACAGTTTCTACAATATATGTAGGTCAGTTCAAACCAATTAAATAGGCTACTATTGAGTGACTTTTTTGAGTTCTTTGAGTGTAATTTATATAGCCAATGATATCTGCCATTTTGGAGGAAGGAACTTATAAAAAGATTATATGGAAGTACTGAAAGATTATACTCTGAAAATGTATATCATTCCATAATTCCATGCTAATTTTTAATAAATTTGCTAATATAATATGTGATCTCATATATCTTATATAATATCTCTGAGTGCAATTAATTAAATATATATGATGGTTTGGTGAATGACATTGGAGTTCAAAAAATACATATTCAAAATCATGAGCATATGAAATTATATGAATGAAGTACATACAAATTTTATGTATCTGTTTTCTAACTTTGCATAGATTATGCATACATTAATGATAGACTTTTATGGATTTTTTGATGATTTTGCAGTTAACAGAATAGGACAAAAGATGTAGAAGGGACCTGCTGTCCAGAAGGAGACTCTTCATTTGTTGTTGCTGTTATTCTGTGGGTCTCTGCACTGGATATCACCTCTACTGTAGTCAGTTCCTGGCATAATGGCCCCATATTTATCCACGCACCAGCAAATGCCTCGCTTCTGCCCTCTGGAGGGCTTACACTACAATGTAAAGTAGGGGGGAATAATGTTTAATGGTTAGGCAAAAATTATCTTAAACTTAACCCTGATTATATGAGGCAAACTATTCAAATACATAGGCAGGTTACACACAAAGCTGTGGTCTATAAAGCTTTGGACAGAAAGTTTGCATAGTGCTAAATGGTGGAAAAAAGCTTACATCATATGGCGGCCACAGCACTAGAACAAAATGTGCACACCAACCTATACCACTGACTGACTAAATCCATTTGTCATTGTAAATACATTGGTAATTTGTCAAAACATATTCATCTATATATTATGATATTATTATTTTAAATAAAACTTTGTGTAAAACATGACTCATTTCAATTCAGTTTTATTTACTCCTTTTCTCTACACTCAATGCCCATATTCTCAGTTCCACTTACCATATAGCTGTACATTGTAGTTCTGCATTTACAGACTGTACTATTATAGACTTCCATCTGTTTCTCTAGATACTTTGTTAGTCTCCTTTATTCTGTTGTCCAGTGGACCCTCACTGGACCAGCACAGATCAGGTACTATTTGGGTAGTGGATTATTCTAAACACTGCAGTGACACCGACATGGTGATGGTGTATGAGTGGACCAGACAGTGCTGCTGGAGTTTATAAATACTGTGTTCACTTATTATGCACTCTATGAGACACATCCAAAGTCAGAGGAAGTAGCTCATCTGTTGTTGCACAATTTGTGTTAGTCATCCTCTAATCCTTCATCAGTGCTCACAGCATGCTGCCTACAGGATGCTGCTGACTGAACATTTTTGGTTGGTGGACTATTTTCAGTCCAGCAATGACACTGAAGTGTTTAAAAACTTCAGCAGCACTGCTATGTCTGATCCACTCACACCAGTACAACACACACTAACACACCATCACAACATCAGTGTCATTGCAGTCCTGAGAATGAACCAACCATTAGTACTTGATTTGTCGTGGTCCTGTGGGGGTCCTGGCCATTAGAGTAAAGGGGATTAACAAAGTATGTGGACAAATAGATGAATTACAGTGTGTAATTATAGAACAACAAAGTGAATCTATATGGAAAGTAGAACTGAGAAAATGGACAATGACTGTAGAGAAAAGTAGGTGGTCATAATGTTACTGTTCTGTAATGTTCTGATTGGTGTACACTACAGGTCAAATGTTTGGACACACCTTCTCATTCAATGCGTTTTCTTTATTTTCATGACTATTTACATTGTAGATTCTCACTGAAGGCA
>JAOVVG010174618.1:0-12359 GCA_028566375.1 Leptodoras nelsoni | reverse complement strand
TTCACAGTTTGAGCCAAATCATTAGCTTGGAGGCTCTACAGTGCACAATTACCTGTTTGTATATAATCACATATCTTGTGTTTTCATACATAAATGGGCAGAAGTCAGGAAAAGTAGTTTACATTAACACAGAAATTTACAGACATATATTGCTGTGCAAAATTTTAGGCAGGTGTGAAAAAATGCTATAAACTAAGAATGCTTTAAAAAATGGAAGTGTTAATAGTTTACTTATAGTTTATTTTTATCAATTAACAAAATGCAGTGAATGAAGAGAAGAGAAATCTAAATCAAATCAATATTTGGTTTGACCACCCTTTGTCTTCAAAACAGCATCAATTCTTCTAGGTACACTTGCACACAATTTTTGAAGGAACTCGGCTGGTAGGTTGTTCCAAACATCTTGGAAAACTAAACACAACTTTTCTGTGGATATAGGCTTCCTCAAATCGTATTGTCTTCACCACACTTCACTATTGCCTGAAGTCACTCATTATTCTACCACTCTCCATCCCTTCGGTGAACAGCTGCCTTCTGCTACAGCCAAATATTTCCAATTTTGACTCATCAGTCCAGAGCACCTGCTGCTATTTTTATGCAACCTACTTCCTATTTTTCATGCATAGTTGAGTCACTTGGCCTTGTTTCCATGTCCGAGGTGTTTTTGGCTGCAACTCTTTCATGAAGACCATTTCTGGCCATCCTTCTCCAGACAGTAGATGGGTGTGCCTGGGTCCCATGGTTTCTGCCAGTTCTGAGCTGATGGCACTGCTGAACATCTTACATTAAGTTTCCTTGGTCAAGTCCTGATGGACAAGTTATGGACAAGGTGAGATGGGTAAGTGATGATTTTCCCTGCTCACTTTCTTGGTTCTGGACGCATGCAGATCCAGCAGTTTGGGCAGCCAATGGTCCTCTCTGCAGACTTGATTATGCGCTACAGTCTCTTGGTGTTGTGTTTGGTGGCTGAGCTGCCCCACACTGTGATGGACTGTACCATTGCCCTCTTGATGATGGAGTTGATGTTACTGTCCCACTTCAGGTCCTTGGAGATTGTTGTACCCAGAAACTTGTAGGATTCCATCACAGCCATCACAGTTCTGTCTAAGATGGTGAGTGCTGGCAGAGTCAGGGGGTTCCTCCTGAAGTGCATGGTCATCTCCACTGTTTTTGCTGTGTTCAGCTCCAGGTTGTTCTGACTGCTCCAGAGAAGAGACAGTATAAGCGTTTTTAAAGATTATTGAAAATACTGTGTTCAAACCCATCAAAGAAATTGATAAAAAAAATTGATAAATAAAAAGGTTCAGTGTTCTCCATACTTCTGTAAAATAATAAATATTCTGTAAAATGTATAAATAAAAAGTGTGACCAATTGCCCTGTGAGCGTTTACAAAATAAAGCATAAGAAATGTGCACACAACATTACATTATTACATTTACACATTACAGCAGCCATAAGTATTATGATAATTTGCACCTGATATATGCCCCCCTAATAGCCACATGCTCAGCTTTGCCATTTTGCCATTCAGTCTTTTGATCCTGACATATGCCTAATAATAGCCTACACATATGCTACAGGAGCCTGATATAATGATGGCACTTACATAGAAGTTCAGCTTGCATGCATCATGAATTTGCCATTCACACATTTTACAAGCCACCACACATTTTTACACACGTATTTCAGTCATTTGCACCTGACATTTTACATACGTTACAGTAATGAGACCACAATAAGGGCAGTGTAATCTTCATGAGTCCAATTTAGCAGGCTACAGTGAATTTTATATCTATTACTATAATTCCATTTTGTTCTAATTGGTTGTATTTTAGTTATTTATCAATGACACACACTACTTTAGAGCTTCAAATTCACAAATTGTGCACTTGAAGGCAGCAGAGCATACAAACTCTATTTCATTCAAACTTTGCACAGATGAAAGAACACACAGCTGAATGTGTGTGTAGGCTACTGTGAAATGCTTTAGAGCATAACAACTGAACTACCTAACATAAGATAATTAGCACCATACATGCTATTCATTACAAAACAGTGCAAAAATATGCCATTGAACTGCTTAATTTATAAGCTGGTAAGTGCTGTACATGCTATTTATTATAAAAGGAAGTGCTGAAATATGCTACTGAACTACCTAAAATATGAGGTAATTCATTACAAAAGCATGTCAAAAAGATTTTACTTACTCATCACAACCATCCTCCCTGGGATGAAGTCATTGCTTGAAATGAAGATGTTCTTCCTCACTGTCCTCACTGCTTTCATCCAAGGAGCTGTGTTCTTTTTCACTTTCCAGGGCAAGGCTCTCATGGATCTGTTGCAAGGAGAATGCAGCTGAGAACCGTGAGTGTGCTATCTCGGAGCTCAGTGCTCAGTGTAAAAACAACACAGCCATGTGCTCTTTGTTTATGAGCGTCAAACAGGCATTTTCACACGTTCTGTTGCTTCATAATCCTCTAGTAGCAGTTGCCGGATTATGTGTTATCATGTGAAAAGCTGAATTTATGAAGAGGTGGTTTGCACTCTGACTCAAACACTGAAAAATGCCTCTTGTTATCTATGTTTCTCTTACAATGATATAAAAATAAATGTCAAGGTTTCTTTGGGTTGTGTTCATTATGTTTCTAGAATGAAAACTCACTGAGATATTTTACTGTTTTTGAGAAATTTCTGATTTTTCCTGCCCATGGGAATACCAACTCCAGAGGGTTACAGTGAAATGGCATGCAGGCTATGCCTTATGCAATTCTTTTATATTTGTCTGGCAAAGCAAGAAATCTGCCCACATTTATAACCCAAATGGGCACCTCAAAATGTGACCCAACTGGGGACCAAATAGTCAATTCAATTCAATTCAACTTTAAAGCACTTTTAACAATGAATATTGCCTCAAAGCAGGCAAATTAGGACATAGCTCATAGGTTTCATCCCTAACTGTTATCCCTAATGTGCAAGCCTGTGTTGATGGTGGCAAGGAAAAACTCCCTCAGATGATAAGAGGAAGAAACCAGACTCAAAAGGGAACCCATCCTCATCCCTTCAATAACTGAGTGCTATATAGTAAAAAAAACCTGTAATTTTTGAGTATACTGATAAGAAATATCACATAACGTCCACACTGTTGAACATATAAACTGCTTGCTGATGGAGATTTGACTGATTAAGTACAAAACTGCTCATGGCAGTTAGTCCTAGCCATCATCATAGGAAGGCTAGGACTATGTCATGTTTTCTAAGAGTATCTTTAAACTGTCCCTCATGGTGATCTTCAGGCTGTCCATGTTGGACCATCCTCAGCAGGAGTGTATGTGGTGTGCCTTGATATCTTGGGCATTGCATATCTAGCTCAACCATAAGAGGAGTGAAGGCAGGGAAAAAGAGAGGTGGGGGAAAAAAGAAATACAGATGATTAGGTATGATCTTCCTTTCTATTGAAGACAGCCTAACTAAAAGGGAGAGCCAGAAGGTAACACAGACATGAGGGAGCCCTGGGACATAAAGTGACATAAAGCTAGCCACTCTACCATCCACAAACCTGAGTGAACCCATGAAAGTGAGAGGGGTGACAGAATCCAAACATACCAGTTTACCAGAACACTCTATGCCTACAAACCCTCCAGATCTGTGCCTTTACCCAGGAGAAAAGATGGTGACAAAAGGCTTGACTAAACAAATAAGTTTTCAGCCTAGACTTAAATAGTGAGACTTTAATTGGAAGGTTATTCCATAATTGTGGGGCTTTGTAAGAGAAAGCTCTGCTGCCTACTGTAGTCTTCAATATTCGAGATACCAACAAAGAGCGTGCACCTTTTGATTGAAGTAGTGATTGAAGTAAATGAAAGACTGGGGTGAACAATCTTACCTAGATTGTTTATAGCTGCACATGTTGTAACTGAAAGGCCATCCAGAGTTACTATCAGAAAGCTTACTTCTGTCTTGTCAGAATTCAGTAGAAGAAAGTTATTTAGCATCCAGTGTATAATGTCCTTTATACAGTCCTCAGCTTTATTAAGGTTGTGAGACATACAGCTGTGTGTCATCAGCATAACATTTGAAGCTGATACCATGTTAACAAATGATTTTACCCAGAGGTAGCATATATAAAGAAAAGATCAATGGGCCTAAAACAGAACCTTGTGGTGCACCAAACCTGATCTTAGTATACATCGGTCAATCAAATAGGACCTGAATCAGGAGAGGGGTGTTTCCTTAATTCCAAAAATACTTTCTATGAAGGAGAATACTATGATCAATGGTGTCAAAGCTGAACTAGGGTCAAGTAACACACAACCGTGATAAGAGGCCAGTAGTAGGTCATTTACCACTTTAACCACTGCTGTCTCTGTGCTATGATGAGGACTTAATCTTGACTGATAGATTTCGTGAATGTTATCCCTGTGTAGGTATGAGCATAACTGCTGTACTACAACCTTGTCTAGGATCTTGGAGATAAATGGGAAGTTTGATATCAGCCTATAGTTAGAGAACTGACCGGGGTCAAGGTCAGGTTTTTTCATCAGGGGTTTGATAACTGCTTTTGTATTTAACTTTTTAAGTATTTAACTACATAGCCAATGCTATGTGTAGAATTAATTATTTTTTAGAAGAGGTTCAATTGTTTCTGGTGCTATCTTTTTGAAGAAACTTGTAGGTAAAGAATCTAGTACATAGGTTGACAATTTTGAAGAGGAGATTAGTTCAGTCTCTAAAAGGGGAATAAAACTTTCAAATTGCTGATCTGATATGGTTTTACTGTGAACAAGGTTTGTTATCAGATTGTCTGGCTTTAAGGTTGTATGAACTGTCTGTCTAATATTTTCTTCTTCTCTCCTTCCATGCTGTCAGAAACACTACTAGTTTAATTTGGCACCATTTGCGTTCTTGTTTGCGAACAGTGTTCTTCTGTTTTAAGGCATGTGTGTGAAAGTCATACCAATGTGCTAGTTTTTTTCTCTCTAAATTGTTTTCATTTCATTTCAGCCTTAGTTTTTGCAGCAACATATGTTATGTTACTGTATAGAACTTCAAACGCTTCAAATTTATGTCCATGTTTTTATGAGATGTTTAAATTATCATTATAAATAACTGCAATGCCTCCTCCTCTACCAGTTAGATGAGGCTGATGTATGTAACTGTATCCTGGAGGACTAGTTTCATTTAATGCTATATATTCATCATTTAATGCTATATATTCATCTGTTTTGTTAGACACAGTACAACTTACAGTACAACCTGATCAATAATAGTTTTGTTAAGAATGAGAGCTTTAGACATGAGAGACCTAATATTTAACAGTCCTATTTAACTGCTAAATATTTAACTGCCAAATTATGGCAGCAATCTCAGGGAGTGCTGGGTGTTGCAGTGCGGAAGTCCCACAGGCATCTGCGTGACATCAACACCTTTAATGAGAACACTTTATGTTAAAAAAATATATTTTATTAATGTTGTTCTTGAAAGATCAGATAAATAGTTTGTTAAGATTTAATTGTTTTCTAATTAAATTGGATTTGGTCCAAATAGGCAATTCCATATGTTGTTTACTCTACTTAAAGGCCTTGGGAATCAAAGACAACACAGTCTTTCTGCAAAGTCATTCTGCAAAATCAGTGATCTGTTTAATGTGTCAGAACAAAGACCTTATGTTCAGTCCCAGAACATTCTAGAAATTGAGAAAGAAACCTGATAATATGTGTGTATGTGGATGAAGCTTGGCATCAGTGAAAAGGTGAGGTGTTCTTACAGATAATAGTAAAGGAGATAGACAACAGATTGTCACACATTAGACATTGGACTCATAAACAATAAACATATGAATACTCTTTAGACACACAGACAACCGGAGATAACAAAAAATAATGATTGATCAATGGGACCCCTAAAGCCTTCTTGATTGAAGATGGATGGATGCTTGATAGATGTTAATTCTCCACTGGGGCCATTGGGTCCCTTTGGGGCTGCTTGATAGATGTTGACTACTGCAATAGGGTGTGATGATGGAGTTCTCTTGATGTAGGTAGCATGTATCCACTGACGCTGGGAAGAAGTGAGAACAGCTGTCCACATCACAGCCTCACAGCCAGTAGTGGGTGGGTTCACTGAAAGCTGCCTGTACGACTTTCCTGGGATTCAGGGATTTAGCACTAGGTCATCATGAGACTTTGAGATGGATGAGACTTTTCTGTGGGCAGAGGGAGACATTACTGTGCACACTTCAGTTTTTCAGTCAACGCTTCTATGTACTCCTTCAAAGAGTTGAAAGAGATAATAATTTTGGAGGTCTATGAGAGTTTCTTTCTCAAGGAGAATCCTTGCCACACAGTTCTCTCAGAATTCTGTCATGAAAGGAACATACATCCATTGACAGTATTATTGAATTAATCCAAGAAAACTGAGCATACCCTTCTGTGTTTGTGGTAGTGGTATGTCCATGATAATAGTGCAACACTCATCAGATAACTTGCTCACTGGCAGAGAGAATAAGCCAAAAATAGGTGACAAATGGCTGGCACCACTGCAGATTAGATTAGAGTGACTTTAAACCTGCATGTCATTAGGTGCTTGAGGAGGAGCCTGGGGCTTTCTTGTAAAAAACAAAGACGATAAACAGTCGAAGTTCAAAAACAACAGGCAAACTTGAGAAAAAAGGGGCAGGTGAGTCCGGTGGGAACATGAATGAGTGAGTTCTGTGCAATCTCAGCCCAGGGAGGAAATGACTCCAGTCCCTTTGGTTCTTCTGGCAAAAAATAGCTGTCTTGAAAGCTGAGTGCAGGTGTGGGAGGGCAATGAGTTTAATGGCACTGGAGAACCGGTTGATTACTGCTTGTCCATGAGAACAGGGCAAGTCTGTGATGAAGTTGGCTCCAAGGGAACTGGGACTCCAAGGGACTGGGAGTGGCATGAGTTTGCTGGCAGGCAAGGTGTGTGGCATGTTGCTCTGAGTACAGATGGCACATGAGTCAACAAATCTTTTTGGCTGCTACAGACTCCCACCAGTGCTTACAGGAGACTTATAATTGGGTTTTCGTCTCCCCAGGATGACCGGTGCACAGAGACGTGTTTACCCATGTAAAGAGGCAGTATTGCAGAGCTGGGGGAACATATTTCTTGTCAGCTGGGCAGTGGGATGGGACTGGCACAAGGCCTGTTCAAGCTCCTGGTCAAAGGTTCAAGTGATGGCTCCCACAACACAAGATGGGTTAAAATGGGTTCTGGGGATGCAGATGAGTCTTTGGGATTCAGTCTGTTCTTAGGTAATAAAAGTTCTTATGGTCTGTGTAGACCACATATGGATCCTTGGCACTCTCCAGTCAGTGTGTCCACTCCTCCAGAGTTCCTCCAGAAACTCAATGGCAGAGTCATAGGGGTGGTGTTTGGGGAGTTTGGTGGCCTTCTCCTCAATAAAGACCTTCACTAGGTTGCCATAAACATTGGGTATGTTATTCGGGAGGGAGATGGTGGATGTAGGGGTCTGCTGAGTGGTGCAGATCTGGAGCATGGAAGCCAACATGCAATTCTGGAAGCAGTAGGGTGACCAGGTTTTAACCTCGATCTCAGTCCAAGAAATTACAGGATTGTGGAGGCAGGGCCAGGGGAGACCCAAGATAAGAGGAGTGCCAGGTGTGAAAAGTAGGTGAAGAGTGATGTCCTTGGTCTGAGATGAGGATGGCCATCAGCTGGTCTGGTGCCAGGTCAGCATTGAGGAAGCTGCCCACTGCTCCATGGTCTATGAGGTCAAGGATATAATGCTTTTACAAGGGTACACATTTGAACCAGTAGTCTGAAGGCATGAGGTGAAGAAGAAACAGTGGTGACACCGTCGGTGTGCTAGCCTGAGTGTCCTGATGGGGATTGCCCTTTCTACAGTGTGGTGGTCCAGGTTGAGATGGGCATTAAGAGATCTGTTGCTGACCTGATCCAAAGTAGAAGCACAGGGCGATCCTCTCAGCAATGTTGGGGCTCTCTCTCCACCTCTAGAACCAAGTCGAGTTGCATAGGAAACTCCTCACTGAATATGGTTGATTGATGCTGTAGTGTCTTCAGGAACTTGCATTTGTCTGGATTTCTGTGTTGAGAGATGCTGGTCAGGATGAATAGTTAGAGAGATGAGAACATCGAGGGAGGCACAATAATCGCAGCATGCTAGAGTCCAGTGCAGAAGGCTGAGGTGAGAGTCACCTCGTTCCACCTGATATCAGCTTCCAGGGTCTGGAATTCAAGGGTGTAGTCAGCTCAGCTCACCTTTCCCTGAGAGTGCTTGAAAACTGCACAGAAGGCCCCAGTCAATGGTCATAGGATAAGGGCTTCACTCCCTGACAAGTCCAGACCATGGTGGCCCAAGCTAGGGCACAACCAGCTATCAGGAAGGTATGCAATGTTTCAGAAGTAGCAGGGTACATTGAACATTGTAGTAAGTATCCCCAGCACGCCTCAGCATTGGCATTGTACTTCTGAGGGAGAGCTACCTGAAAGAAATTGGGTTGAGGAGGGAGCAGACATGGCTGCAGCTCACTGTACGATTTCCATCATAGCCGGGACCCACAGAGCAAGGTCTTGTTGTTGTGCTTGGAGTGTAGCAATTAACTGGGATCATCATTATCTGCTAAAAAACAGAGTAGAGTGAACAGTTCAAGGTCAAAAACAGCAAGCAAACTTGAGTAAAAGGGGCAGAACAAAAAACAGAGTAGAGTAAACAGCCCGAGACTGCAACAGAGTAACTAAACGCAATGAAATAAATGGCTCAGAAACACATGGAGGCGATGTAACTTCATGAAGAAATGATGAGTGAAGGGTTTATGTACCAGGGATGATGATAGACTCTAAAATCTTTTCCATTCATCTACAATTTATTCCCCTTTATTTGTTAATTTATTTATGTGTTCCTTATTTCTTCCCTTTCATTTAGAGCAGGGATTAGAATGCAGTATAGATAAAATGGTTTTGCACTTGCACTCCAGGAGTTTAACAGGGGGATATGGTGTGTGTGTGTGTGTGTGTGTGTGTTGTTGTTGTTGAGGTAAGAGGCAAAGATGAAGTGAAGGAGATAGGCAGTAGAATACCAACCATACCTCTGTTGTTTTATGGATGGAGATCTGAATAGATTTGGACCATTTGTTTTTAAATGGAGTTTTAACTTTGGCAGTGAGAGTGGAGGAAAAAATGCTGAGAGGATGCAATATGGAGTGCTGCACCTCAAGATAACACCCTGCTGCCTTTCTTCTCTGCATTATGGGCACTTGTATAGTTTGATATGTTATCCAGCTGCTCATAAACCCCTGCCCATGGGCACATGTTTGATTTAAATATTGGTGGAGACATAAAAGCAGTCCACAGTGGGCCCCTTCAAACTGAGGTTTTTGCATTTATGATGATGGATATATCACCGTAATTTTCATGTCATCTAGATCCTTTATTTATAGATATGGAGGTCAACACACTCATGTTTTTCTGTCAGTATGTTCCTGAGACAATAATTACACAATTTTATTGTGTTATTGTTTTATTATGTTGATTAACCACCAACATGATGACAGGTAGCTTTATGTACTTCATGATAGAACATCTAAACAAGCAAACATTATTACCTGAAAAAGTATGCTATATTCAGGGATTGACAGATTTTTATTAATGAATTCAAGAATACACCAGGCATAACATTATGACCACCTCCTTTTCTCTACACTCGTCCATTTTTTCAGTTCCACTTACCGTATAGATGCACTTTGTAGTTCTACAATTACAGACTGTAGTCCATCTGTTTCTCTACATACTTTGTTAGTTCCCTTTACTTTGTTCCCTGTACTCTGTCAGGGCCCACACAAGACCACCACAGATCAGCTACTATTTGAGTGGTTGATCATTCTCAGCACTGCAGTGACACTGATGTGGTGCGGTGTGTTAGTGTATGTTGTACTGGTGTAAGTGGATCAGACACAGCAGTACTGTTGGAGTTTCTAAACACCTCAGTGTCACTGCTGGACTAAAAAATGTCCAATCACCAGCATCCTGTAGGCAGCATCCTATAAGCACTGAGGAAGGATTAGAGGAAGACTAACACAAACTGTGTAACAACAGATGAGCTATTGTCTCTGATACAATACATACAATATATTGTATGTGTCTCAAAGAGTGCACAGTAAATGAACACAGTGTTTAAAAATTCCAGCAGCACTGCTGTGTCACTGTCACTGTCATAAAGTTATGCCTGGTCGGTATATGTTAATTAATACATTTTGTAATGTTAACTGCTACCTGGCAGGATTGCTTTTGTCACCTTATTTTTCATTGCTGAATCAATATGAGATGCAATTTTGTCTCTCACTCAGCCTACGTGCATCCAGTTGACAGCTCTGGTGCTTCTTACAACCACAGCCTCTCACACGTTAGCAAGAAATGACAAATCCAGTTGTGTTAGTGATGTGGGTTATAGTACAAAACAAGATCTGTTCACCGTTTGTATACTAAATGCATGGACTAGACACTGACGGATTTAAATTTTTGGTCATAATTATTGCTAGCGACAATTCAGTAGCCGCTTGATATTCGTAGGGACATGTCCCAATTCTACACCATTGCCCCTGCCTTACTTGCCTCAAGCCTTGAGTTGAGTGCTTATATATTACAAGTACTTTTTTCTTCAGTTCTTTTAAGAATGGGAACACTGGACAGACATTTTAAGAAGATTTAAAGTATGATTTACTACTCTAATGTACTCATGTACTTACTACTCATGTACCTGGATTCCTACATTCCTGTATTCTTAAACACATAAACTTAGTCAGTCAGGCATGCATACGTATTACATAATATTGAGAAATAAAATTAATTATTAATTCTTAATTATTAAGTGTATCTACAAGTAGAGACAGAGCAGTACAGTGCCACTGATGAATAGCCTAAATTAATATTTTCAACATACTCTTTTTTTGTGACAATATTATCTCTGTAAGGAATAAAACATGAAGCAGCGCAATGTTAAGTTGAAATACTTATTATATTTTTTTTTTATTAATGAATAAATAATACTTTTTATCCATTGTGGAATATCCATGAATCAAGTTGGTTCCTGGTTATCACTTGCATAATACCATAATACCATATACCATGAAGTCTGTCTCGAAAGTATGAAAATGAATTCCTGCACTCTGTAGGGCTTGGGAATGCATTTTAATCTTGGGGAACAAAAAGAAATCACATGGAGCCAATTTGGGGCTATAGAGTGGATGTGGAAGGATTGAAAATATTTTTTCAGCCAAAAATTCTCTCACAGTCAGCGTTGTCATGGTGGAGGATCCTTGAAGAGGCAATATCATGGTGCACATGCAAAACCCTCTTTCTCAAACCTTCCAAAACTCCACAATAAAATAATACATTTACTGTTAGGAATTCTGGTGTGAATTCTTTATAGACGACCCCTTAAGAATCAAAGAAGTTGAGTTGATTTTTTATTTTTTTAGAGATAATTGCAATTTTCGTGGCTGATTCTAATTCCCAATTTTTTAAACATATAACTGGCTGATACAGATTTTGGCCATTTCCGATTTTCGTTCTTTCTAAGAATTACAAATGTATGTATATGTACATATATACACAGCTTAGGGTGCAAGGCAGGAACAACCCTAGACAGGGTGCCAATCAATCATAGGGCACACTGTAGTGATACAGAATGTATCATGCGCAGTGTGTGCGGTTTTGTATGACTACTAGTAAAATGCAGTAAAAGCACGTCCTGTCTCCGGTCCATTTATCATATACTTTATCAAGTACACAGTACAACACCCGTCTGTAATATGAACACAGAAGTGATAGAAGGCAACTGAGCGAAATTTCCTTAGTCAGGAAATTTTCCTTTAGAGAGTTCTCTCGAGCTGAACTAGCCATCGTTCCGAGGTAGCCACAACCTGACGAATACGTCGGAAGGTAAAACAAAATGGATTCTTTGTTTTCGATAAGCCCACCAGAGGCGTTTGACTTCAGTGTTTTCGCTGGTTGGCCGAATTGGATCAGGCGTTCCGCATAGCTGCCGGACTCGACAAGAAGAGTCAAGAGTACCAAGTGAATTCACTCATATACACTATGGGAGACTCGGCAGATGACGTGCTTAACACTTTAGCACTGGAAGAAGCGGACAAGAAAGAATACGAGAAAGTAAGAGACCCTTTTGAAAAACATTTCATCTGTAAACATAACGTGATATACGAGAGGGCTAAGTTTAACAAACGCTGCCAGGAACCTGGTGAATCAGCCGAAGCATTTATCGGAGCCGTCCACAAGCTAGCTGAGCATTGTCAGTTTGGAATCCTCAAAGAGGAGATGATCAGAGACCGCCTAGTTGTGG
>JAOVVG010172918.1:0-12376 GCA_028566375.1 Leptodoras nelsoni | reverse complement strand
GTAAAGCGTCCTTGGGTATCTTGAAAGGCGCTATATAAATCGAATGTATTATTATTATTATTATTATTATTATTATTATTATTAATTGCGCAGTTCAGCCAGATTTCGTCGTTGCCTTCCCTGGCATCTTACTCCTTGTTCTAGGTATTCACACAGACTTTCAAGAGGATTCACGTCTGGGGATTTTGCAGGCCAGTCCAGTTGTGTGAATGCTCCTGAATGTTCATCATACCACATTTGCACATAGGAATGTTCTGTTCCTTGGTAACACAAAACCTGGGTTGTCCAGAAGCTCAATTGTAGTTCAAATTTACTGGCACCTCATCCAAAGGACCCATTTCCCCGTAATTAAAACATCCCAAGAACATCACAGAGCCTCCTCCATCTTAATTGAAGGCTTCCTGAGGTATCAGCCATAAGTATCAGCACTCTCAGGAACTGCAGCTAGTTACTAATATTCTCTGTAGCCAAAGTTCTTAAAATTTCTTAGAGTATGTATGTTGCAACAGTGTTTGAAATTCTCCACCTCATTAGATAAATTTAAAGGCCAGGCTTTATTCTTGATCAGTGTTCCTTGTTCATTCTAAATTAGAACACTGTACAAGGTGAGTCAAAAGTCTCAGGACACACTTTTAATGTATTTTAACTTTTTAATGTACGTTTTGGTTCTCTCTTCTTGTGAACTTTGCATGCACAGTGCTCTGATCTCTTGTGTTCAATGTTAAGATCTCCTAGCTTGTTAGCTGTCAAACATTGCTAAAGATGGAAAGGAACAATGGAGAATAAAGAAGTTGTAGCTCTTTTTGGGTTGCTCATTTTTTTGTATGTTACATCAGTTTAATGTCGACAGCTATGACAGTGGTGACGGATCCGCATAACACATGCATACTCCTTCCTTTCCATTGCAACAGTGGCTCTCTGAGGTAAAATAGAATCAGCCAATCATGGAGTAGCAGTGCAACAGAACATCCAGCAAAGTGATATACCCATATTCCCTAGCTCCATACACACTGTGCAAAGACATCAATAATTTTTAATATTTATATTTTTCAGATGAAGTCAAGTGAATAATGAGGCAACATTAAACAGTCGTTTCTCTTAAAATCGACCAGTGATGAATGGCAACAACATTTTCAATGGCCCTACAATGCCTACTTGCATGTTTAATGGTTTAAGGGGATTAAAACCGCGATTAACTTGCGATTAAAAAAATTAATCGCACTATTAACATGATTTTAAAAAATGATCATGCGACAGCTCTATTCTGGACACAAAACTATGGTTTTATTATGTGTGTTTAGGAACTAGATACAAAGTTTCAACAGACAGCTGTGTATCGGAGCATGAAGGAGATTCTGAGTAAGAAGAATGACCAGATTAAAGATCTCAGGAAAAGACTGCAAAGGTCAGGCCTGCTTCAATATTTAATAATCACATACATGATAATTTTGTCTATATAAACAGTTTGTTAATTAACAGTTATGTAAATCTACATGTGTTAACCAAGTTAGAACATGGCTTTTGTTTGAACCCACCCAGTTTTGAAGTAATCAAAATATTTAGAACATGTGTTTCTTGTTGCCCAAATGTCCCCTTTTAGATTGATTGTTTAACCCTTTGAAATCTAAAAAACTAATTTTTGCCACATTTTACCAACTTATTGTTTTAACTAAATAGTTTGGTATTTTTTTTACCCTGTTTTTGTGAGCTCATGTATTTTCTCAAAAGTTTTACGAAAAAAACCTGGGTCATCAATATTTGGACCATAAATGTTGACCAATGTCACATGTCTAGAGTAAAGCTGACCAGTTACTATAAGAAATCTACCATTAATGTCGGATATTGTTTGTATGTGTTGAAAGGGTATGTTTTTCCTAATTATAATTGCCACACCCTTTGCTTTACTTGAGAATGTTGATTGGAATATATGTCCCGCCCAGGAGCAGCGTAGACGAGCTTGTTCGACTGGCCTAATATGTGTTTCCTGAAGCAACATCAAATCAGAGGACATGGATTTCAAATGTGCAAATACCTTGGCTCGTTTGATAGTGTCCTAGTCCTCTCACATTCCAGCTTACCATAGTGACCCCTTTAGACCTTGGTTTCGGGTGCCATGAAAAAACAAAAATGTAGCCTTTTGAGTGACAAATAACATAAGGGCCCTAGACAAAAACACATACATACCAAAACACAAACATGTATTGAACTTGTGCGTGTCCCAAAGCATACATTCAGACACTGTCCAATCACAGGTGTCTGTGAGCTCATGCATACAAGAGGTGGGCGGGAGCGCTCTCCTCCAAGCGCGCTACACCATTAAAAAAAAAAAAAAATCATACATTGTGATTTCCGGATTTTTTCTTTTAGATTATGTCTCTAACAGTGGACATACACCTAAGATTTCAGACCCCTTCATGATTTCTAAGTGGGAGAACTTGCAAATTCGCAGGGTGTTCAAATACTTATTTTCCTCACTGTATATAGCCTAAATGTTCTCTATTTTTCCTCTTTCAACACATCTGATGGCAATTTCATGGTGAATTAGGTGTGTTGGAGCTTTTAAAAAATTTACCTGGACAACTTTATCTCTGCATATACTTACATTTACACATATTTACATTTATGGCATTTGGCAGACACCCTTATCTAGCGCGACTTACATTTAATCTTATTTACACTGAGCAGTTGAGGGTTAAGGGCCGTGCCCTACAGTGACAGCTTGTCCCCGGTGGGATTCGAACTCACGCCCTTTGGGTCAGTAGTCCAACTTCTTAACCACTGAGCTTACAGTGCCTACAGTATACTTATATCTTGGTATATGCACTGATCAGCCATAACCTTAAAACCACTGAAGAACAGTATAATATGGGGCTAACAATTTCTGCAGAAAAACAGAATTTCTGCAGAACTACAGTCTGTTTGTTTATTTATATATATATATATATTTATACATGTTTTTGTTAATCTGGGTTGCTTTTAATCAGATATGCAAGAATTAGTTATACCATGTTTCTCTGTGCTTCTTCCACAGATACGAGTCTGATGAGTGAAGTCCTGGACCATAGAAATTGGCTTGTGTAAAGTGACTTTATCGGTAAAAAGGAGCTGAAATCAGTTTTGTCCGCAACACTCAACATGGCAAGGGACCAAAGAATGAAACAAAAGAAGGACTAAAGGAAGTTTTTTAATAGTTTTATTCCCAGTTTTCTCTTTACTGACATCTACCCATTTGAATAAAACTATTGCTGTGCTTGGGGATGTCTGTTGTATCTGTAAATCTTTTACTCCTTTTTTATTATTGAATGTGTGCATTTTATCATCCAAAATGTGTTACAAGTGTTTTTATGTTTTCCACTTAAAAATATCCACTTTGTTAATTGAGGCATAATTATGTTTGTCTCTTAGTGTACCGCCCAGCTTATTTCCTTTCTATTAAATTAGGAATAGTGATAAATGTTTGGTGACAATAGGCTCTGAATTAAGTTTTTTATGTTTTAGATAAATACATTTGTGGCCACTTTCGGAGTGATTTTGTTCTTACTTTCTGTATTTATGTTTGCTGTCGAATACTGCACATCAGTATGACTTTAAATTGCTTCCTGCATCCATATTCCACTCTAGAAAATTTAGTCCATTCACAAATTATAAGAGTAGCTATTGAATAAGCACCTGGGGACTTTGATTGTGTGTGCCAGCATGCATGTGTATGTGCATATGCAGCATGTCATAGGGAATACTCTAACACTTTTGTTACTGAGTATGTGGCTGGGAGTTTATGAACACAATTTCTTCAAAATGATGAAAGCAGCTTCATCAAGAAACACACATTAAGTCACTGTTAAGATATGGGTTCCTAATAGTATGGACCACAGAATGCAATATTTTAACAAAAATATACTTAACTAGACCAGGAGATACACAGCACATATATACTGTTTGAGATGGTGGATTACTGATTTTCATGAGCTGTAAAATGTAATGACCAAAATTAACAGAAAATCTAGAAATATGTCACTTCATATGTAATTAATATAAAATATGACAGTTTTTTCAATATATACGTGTGTGTGTGTGTGAATACATACAGTGCTGTGCAAAAGTCAGGTGTGGAGAAAGATCTTGTAAACTAAGAATGCTTTCATATATAATATGAAAATAAAATAATATAATGAAATAATATAATGAAATAATGAAATAATAAACATATAGATAATTGTTTATTTTCATCAATTTACAAATTGCAAAGTGAGTGAACAAAAGAAAAATCTAAATCCAATCACTATTTTGTGTTACTACCCTTTGCCTTCAAACCAGCATCAATTCTTATAGGTACACTTAAATCCTTAACCTAAATACTTAAAATGCATTCTTAAATCCTTCTTTCTTTTCATGTAATCCCAGACATACCATCACTTCAAGGACTTATTGTTCTTGATACTGAAGATTCATTCTGTTCATTTTCTCACACCTGCCTAAAACTGTGTGTGTATGTGTGTGTGTGTGTGTACATTATTGCCAAAACTATTCACTCGCCTGCCTTTACACAAACTTCACATGGACTCCACAAAGTTTGTGAGGTCAGACAATGATGTTGGATGAGAAGGCTTTGCTAACAGTCACTCTAATTCATCTCAAAGGCGTTCTGTCGGGTTGAGGTCAGGACTCTGTAGTCCAGTCAAGCTCTTCCACACCAAACTCATCCGTGTCTTTACGGACCTTGCTTTGTGCACTGGTGCACAGTCGTGTTGGAACAGGAAGAGGCCATCCCCAAAATGTTCCCACAAAGTTGGGAGCATGAAATTGTCCACAATCTCTTGCTATGCTGAAGCATTAAGAGTTCCTTTCACTGGAATTAAGGGGCAACCTCACACCTTAATCCCCCCTCCACCAAACTTTACAGTTGCAGTCAGACAAGTTCTCTTGGCAACTGCCAAACCCAGATTCATCAATCAGATTTTGCCAGACGGAGAAGCATGATTCATCACTCCAGAGAACACGTCTCCACTGCTCTAGAGTCCAGTGGAGGTGTGCTTTACTCCACTGCATCTGACACTTTGCATTGCGCTTGGTGATGTAAGGCTTGGATGCAGCTGCTCAGCCATGAAAACCCATTCCATGAAGCTCTCTACACACTGTTCTTGAGCTAATCTCAAGGCCACATAAAGTTTGGAGGTCTGTAGCGATTGACTCTTGTGCACTATGCACACTATGCACTAAGTTGGTGACCTCTGCCTCAGCATCCACTGACCCTAGCTCTGTCATTTTACGTGCCTACCACTTAGTGGCTGAGTTGCTGTCATTCCCAGTCACTTCCATTTTGTCATTGCCACTGACAGTTGACTGTAGAATAATTAGTAGCAAGGAAATTTCACATCTGGACTTGTTGCATAGGTGGCATCCTATCACAGCACCATGCTGGAATTCACTGAGCTCCTGAGAGTGACCCATTCTTTCACAAATGTTTGTAGAAGCAGTCAGCATGCCTAGGTTCTTGATTTTATACACCCGTGGCCATGGGATTGTTTGGGACACCTGAATTCAATGATTTGGATGGATGAGTGAATACTTTTGGCAATATAGTGTACAAACCACATGTGAACATTTGGTACATTCCACATGTGAACAGGTTAATTGGAAACAGGTGAGTGTCATGATTGGGTATAAAGGGAGCATCCCCGAAAGGCTCAGTCCGAGGTTCACCACTTGAACTGCGTGAACAAATAGTCCAACAGTTTAAGAATGTTTCTTGATTGGGGAAGAGAGATGAGGAGGTAGGAGGTTTGAGGAGACAATGGCGGCAGAGATCTAACATGGCGGCATTACGCTGCTGAAAGGGAAAAACTTTGGCAAATCAAGGAACTACAGGACAAAATATTTTATTTTATAAAACCTGGATAACATCTTCGAATTCCTGGATGACTACTACTATCGGTTGTGCATTATGAGCAACAAAGGTAACCCCAAAAAGCAATCGCGATGTGAATACTCTACCGATACGGAGGAAGACAGCATGACCACTCTGGCTCAGGTCAGTCTGTTCCACTCCATAAATGGAAAAACTTTCCATCCTTGAGATAATGCACACCGACATCAAAGAACTTAAAACAAGTCTAGAGTTTACCCAGTCACAAATTGACACACTACATGCTGAAAATAAAGACCTAAAACTCTATGTTAATAAACTCACGAACGATATGGAAACATAAAAAATGAAAACAAATTAATGAAAGAGACTATATTAGACCTTCAGAGACGCAGCATGTGGGACAACCTCGTTATTTCAGGCATAGCCGAACAACCTCAAGAAGATCCTGAACACACAATAAAGGAATTTATTCAATCAGCGCTGAAACTCACCCACGACGTAGTCAACAGGATAACCTTCCACAGAGTCCACCGCATCGGAGTCAAAAACAACAGTAACAGACCGAGACCAATCGTCGCCAAATTTGAACACTACAAACAAAAAGAACTGGTCAAGAGTCGCGGCAAAGAGCTGAAAGGAACAAACTATGGACTAAATTACCAGTTCCCCCGAGAAATACAGGAACGGCGGAAAAAACTGCTCCCAGTTTTAAAACTAAACCGGGAGAAAGGAAGAAAGGTCGCTCTGACTGTGGATAGACTTTACATCGATGGGAAACTCTTTCGAGACCCCAATATAACAACCTGGATCTAGGTGGACTTATATTTTTTCACATTGTTAGTAATTATTAAATATTAATCTCATTCTCTTACTGAAAACACTATAGTTACATTTAACTCCCCGTCATCTCGATTTGCTGGTTAAAACTACACATGATGTTTTTGTATGCTTTTTTTGTTGTTAGCTTTCATGTTACCTTTTTTATTTTTTGTTATTTGTCTTCTTGTTACCTTCCACAAAAACCATCTCCCAATATCATGTATTTGAGCAGAAAAATAGAAAACATTTTTTTGAGCAGAAAAAACAGATTAATCATTAATATATTATCTTATATAACTGTAGTAGCATTATGGCTATAAGATTGAACTTAACATCATGGAATATACGAGGGATCAGCTCACCCTCCAAAAGAACCAAAGTACTGAACCATTTACATAAACTGAAATCGGACATTTCATCGGTCTAATATAAGAAACCCATCTCACAGAGGCAGAGTCCCAAAAACTGAAGGCTAATTGGATTGGCCAGACCTACCACTCTACATACAACTCTAAAAAACGTGGCACTTCTATTCTTTTTAGCAAATCCATTTCATACAAACATAGCCATACTATTACTGATCTGGAAGGGCGATTTATTATCATCAATGGTTATATTCACACAGAGAATATAACAATAGCTAGCATTTACGGTCCAAATTCAGATTCTCCTACATTTTTCCACTCCCTTTTTCATGAAATATTCCAAACTCCCATATATTCAACGCAGTATTGAAACCAGAACTAGATCGTTCCTCCAATCCAATATCTAATAAACCACTTAATTCCTCATCCAAAATCAAACAATATATGACAGAATATGGACTGACGGATATCTGGAGATTACACAACTTAAATAATAAAGAATTTACATATTATTCTCGACATCACAAAACATACTCCCGTATTGATTATTTCTTGGTTAACAACACACTTATACATAAAGTTGCAGAGCCCAATATTCACAGCATTATTATATCAGACCATGCCCCTATATCTTTTAAATTATTCATAGAAACTAAACCTCAATCTAAGCCCAGATGGAGATTTAATACATCTTTACTCAAAGATCGAGATTTCTCTGTATATTTTAAAGAAGAATGGACATCCTTTCTGGAACTCAACAACACCCCAGATATTACAGCTAGTACACTTTGGGAAACAGCCAAAGCAGTACTAAGGGGAAAAATAATATCATATTCCTTAAAAAAAAGAAGAAGAAATAGCAAGAGAACGTTTCCCCAGACCATTTTACTACAGATACCCAAGCTGACTTTTTTTAAAGCGTATCTCTCTTCCCAAATTATCCACTGAACAAGCACAACATCTGGATAGGTTGCTCTCCATAAATGAATTGGAAAAGGCATTACAATTTATACCTAATAATAAGTCCCCAGGTTTAGATGGTTATCCTGCAGAATTTTATAAACACTTTTGGCCCATAATTTCTCCTCTATTTTTTAATATGATTTCCGAAACCCTCTATAATTCCAAAATCCCTCATCACATGAATACAGCTTTAATTACACTTTTTCTTAAACCTAATAAGGATCCCACACAATGTGCTAGTTACCGTCCTATATCTTTAATAAATACAGACCCTATAAACGTACTACTCAATCCATTAAATATCTTGGAATCCATATTTCAACCAAATTAAAAGACTTATTCAAACTAAATTTTTCACCACTATTACAAAGCATTAAAGAGGACCTCCAATGATGGAACAAACTCCCATTAACTCTAATTGGACGTATTGCATCTGTTAAAATGAACATTCTCCCGAAAATTTATTCTCTTTTTGCTATGACACCCTCTACCCCACCCTTGGGCTGGTTTTCCTCTCTGAATTTGGCAGTAAATTCATTTTATTGGAAAGGTAAAAAACCTCGAATCAAGTTAACTACCCTTCAAAAACCAAAACAGTATGGTGGATTGGATGCCCCTAATCTTTACCATTATTTTCTTGCACATCAATTACAGTATATTTATCATTGGACCAACAATTCAAACTTTGCTTGGCTGGATATAGAAAACAGCATCTGCAAAGATCTGACCATTCAAGATATAATATTTATAGATAAATCCATTAAAACCCATGAATGTTTCAAATATAACACAATAAATACTACTCTCTCTGCATGGTAGAAAGCAAATGAAATCCTTAATTATCAATTCACCCCATGTAAATCCCCCCGATATGGCATAACCCTATGTTCAAAATTAATAATAAATCTATTATCTTTACAGTATGGAAAAGGAGAGGTATAAATAGCCTTGGGGATCTTTTCAGAGATGGCTCCCTCATGACCTTCGACCTTATGAAACAGATATATAATCTACCACCCAACTGTCAATTTCAATACATACAGCTTAAAGAAATTATTTAAAAAGTTATTGATATTTACAATTTCCAAGAACCAATCCCCTTATTAATACAGAAAATAAATTCACTTACACCTAAGAAATTACTCTCCCAAAATTATAAGCTTTTCTCACATAATGACAGCACCATCTCACTACCAATAGACAAATGGATCTCAGACATTGAAACCCAAACTGAAATAAACAATTTGCAATAACACATTCACAATGTCACATAATTCTAACATGCAGTTAATTCAATACAAAATACTACATAGAATACATATCACTACTTATAAAAAGCACCTAATGGGCCTCACCAACACCAGCACTTGCACCCACTGTTTGAGCACAATAGATAATCACTATCATGCATTCTGGAACTGACCCCCTGTCAGGCAGTTTTGGTCAGAGGTTATGGGAGAGCTATCCTCAATCTCAGCATCCCATTTTCCCCCACTGTAGCTTTGCTTGGCGACGTTTTCTCTTTACCAATATCAAAATATCTGCAAACATTTATCCTCATCTCTACAACAATAGAAAAAAAATTATCTTACTCAACTGGAAAGATTGAGACAAAATTATCAATAAAACAATGGTATAATTTACTATCCGAACACTCATATATGGAAAGATTAACATTCACCATAAAAGATAATATCAAGCACTACAACAACATTTGGACTTCATTCACCAAATTTATTCAGAGCTGATTCCTCCTCCTACACCCCCCTATTATTCACTCACTTTCTCTATCTCCAATATACCTGCTCATTATTCAATACTATATTAACAATCCTATGTTTTTTTGTTTTTTGTCCTGTCTCAATATAAGTTTTTAATGTGTCAGAATTGTATAATTTGAACATCATGTTCCTTTTGATTGTTAGACATTCAAACCTACTGGATTCCCAATTTGTGGAAATGTTTGTTATTAAAAGCACTTAATAAAATAAAAAATAAAAAATAATAAAAGAAAATAAAAAAGAAAGATAGCAACAGCAGATGGTATTACAGGATACATAACAAAAAAAATAATGTTTCCCAACATGCAATTGCAAGTAATGTAGGTATTTCATCATCTAGAGTTCAAAAGATGATAGTTTACTGTGTTAGTGCCCATGGCATGGGTAACATGGCATGGGTAACTTGCACATCTGTGAAGGAACCATTAATGCTGAAAGGTACAACATATTGCCACCCAAACAACGTCTTTTTCAGGGACGTCCCTGCATATTTCAGCTAGACAATGCCAAGCCACATTCTGCACATTATACTAAAAGAGTACGGGTACTAGACTGGCCTGCCTGCAGTCCAGACCTGTCTCCCATTGAAAATGTTTGACGCATTATGAAATGTAAAATAGGATAATGGAGACCTCAGACTTTTGAGCAATTGAAGTTGTACATCAAGCAAGAATGGGAAAGAATTCCATCTACAAAGATTCAACAATTAGTGTCCTCAGTTCCCAAAAGCTTATTGATTGCTTATTGTGTTGTTAAGAAGAAAAGTGATGTAACACAGTGGTAAACATGCCCCTGTCCCAACTGTTTTGGAACGTGTTGCAGGCATCAAATTCAAAATGAGTGAATATTTGCAAAAAACAATGAAGTTTATCCATTTGAACATTAAATAAGGTCAGCTATCTGCTGATACAAAATGACACTGGAGAAGATATCATGAAGAATGACAAACTCAGTCTGGATTAATTGATTATAAATATAAAAAGAGGATTTATTAGAATAAGTACAGCATGCAGTCAGATGAAAAGTGAAAGCATTCTTTAGTTTCCTTGGAGGAGGTATATATACATAGAGTGATATGTGCATGCGTGTGTGTGGTGTGTGCAATATGGATGTGTGTGTAAGAGCCCTGAGTCTCAGTCTGGTTGCTGGGTAACACCAAGGTCATCCCTGAGTGTATGTATGTGTGTCTGTAAGAAACAAAGTGTGGCTCTCTGGTGACAGTGAGGCAAGACTCGATATCAGGGGTCGGGAACCTTTTTGGCTGAGAGAGCCATGAACGCCACATATTTTAAAATGTAATTCCGTGAGAGCCATACAATATGTTTAAAACTAAATACAAGTAAATGTGTGCATTTTATGTAAGACCAACACTTTTAAAGTACAATAAGTCTCTGAATTCTTTTTAATAACATTGTTATGCTGTTGCTAACCAGTGATGAATAAAGTACTTCTTACCTTTAATGCAACTTCCGATAACTTAGGATGGGTCTCTTTTCATGTTCACGAAGACGTGCTACGAATCCTCTGTTTTTCCCCACCATGCACGGAGCACCATCAGTACACACCGAAATAAGTTTATCAATCGGTAGATTTTTTTCTTTAGTGTTAGATATTTGTTCCTGCGTGTCTTTGTGCAGATTTCCTCCTCACCATTTGTTCCTGCATGTCTTTGTGCAGATTTCCTGCTCACCATTTATCACCTTGTGTATTGTGTCTGCTTAGCTTCCGTCTAACCTTTTGTCAACCCCCCCCCTTCTCTTGACCATTGTAGTCCCCCCTCCTTTATTCATACACCTGGAACACGGAAAGCACGTAGTCAGCACTCAGACGTGGGATGCTTATTGTGTGTGGGAGGTGCATGCTCTGGGCATGCACCCAATCAGATCAATACCAAAAATACCTGTGAACCAATCACTGTCGTCTGTGCCTTTCTATATAACCGCTGTGCCATCCTGAAATAAACAGGGAAAACTTTGATTCACTGCATACCTGGTGTCTGTGTCTCATTGATTCCCCCGAGTTCGCGCGCAGGACAGAAGGAGGAACCGAGACTGAACAAAGAATGAACCCAAAAGATCTAAGCGATAGATTTTAAAACTAACAAATACTAACCTCCACCTTATACAATATAAAGTATTTCACAGAGTACACTACACCAGCCAAAAACTATATAAAATGGGATTAGCAGACTCGGAAATGTGTACACTCCGTTCATTAAACACTCCAGACAACTACATACACACCTTATGGTACTGTTCACCCATCAAACACTTCTGGCAAATGGTCACAAACCACCTAAATCCACTACTGAAACAGCCCACCCCCTCCCCTTCACTCTGGCTGCTAGCAGACACTTCAAACACCGACCAACTTTAGGGCGAAAAACAGAGCACTTTTGGCGGCGCTAACCATCGCCAAAAAAACATCCTCACGAATTATAAATCAAGGGAAAGCATCACCATCAATGAAATTGATTTTGAGGAAAATTCACTCATAGAGCACATTGAAATGGAAAAAATATCAGCATCTACCAAAAACAAAACTCAAGAATACATGAAAACGTGGTCAGCACTAAACAACCT
>JAOVVG010171197.1:0-12409 GCA_028566375.1 Leptodoras nelsoni | reverse complement strand
GGTCTGTTCTGAGTGGACCCTGCTCTTTTAAAATGCTGGATGATCTTGGCCACTGTGCTGCAGCTCAGTTTCAGGGTATTGGCAATCTTCTTGTAGCCTTGGCCATCTAGGTATAATCTATTTTTATGGTAAGTATATTATGAAAACAAACTTTCTGAGTATTACTACATTTTCTTTTGCTCAGGGAACAAACACAGTCTCAATATGGTGGAACCTAAGTGACGACTCATCCCGCTCTAACAGGCTAGCCTTGTAATTTCATGTACCGCAAGATAGAGTCTCCTATAACCAGAGCTCTTCCAGGTTTCTCAGTGGGTGCTTCACTGAGGAGAACAAACCTGTTGGACATGTGAGACAGAGAGGATCCTGTGGGTGAGCCTTAGCGTTAGCTTTAGCTTTGCGAGTCATCACCCATGTGCCCCAACGGGAGGGCTCTGATGCTGGAGTTGTGAGATTGCTAACTGGATCTTCTCCTCTAAAGTTGAAATCTTCTCCATCAGAGAGCTTACTAACACACACTTAGCACAAGTAAAATTATCACTAATGATTGAGGAACAATGACTGAACATTCTGTACTCCACACACTGAACAAGCTGAATGTTGGCTATGAAAAATGTTATCATACCTTATCAGAGATTTGTGGAGGTTGTTCTGACAGCTGTGTGACATTTCACATGTGGCTTTGATATACAAGAGTAATTTAAAATTTCTAAGAAATGAAGATTTGATACAACACGTTCACTTTGATTCTGCTTATTGTTTTCTAACCTTTGCATATTTCACTCAAGCTCCCAAGTGATCTACAGTAAGCATTTTACAGTTGCACTTGTCTGCCAGGGCATAATGTCATGTCATTTGTTACGCAGTGCATCAACAAAACATGTGAGAAGACACCATCTTTTGACATCATGTTTTGGACCATCTTGGACCATGGCTGCTTGCAGCAAACAGTTAAAACTTTCAGTTTATCACCTCTGCTAATGGAATGTCTGTAAAGGAAGCTAAGGAAGCATATGTAAATCGTCAGTATACAGCCTATGCAAAATACATAGCAACAACACCTGTGCTATAAAGTGATAGACATCTATGGAAGCTTTTACAGCTGTTGACTGGCAAGATTTTTGTGATTTTGCAATTTTCAACACATCCAACAATAGATGGAGCTCGTGAGATGGGTCATAGTATTTCAGAGGTATAAGAAAAGTTTGTATTTTCATGTATGAGTGATTCAAGGGTGTTCTGTGACTACAAGAACTCTGGCAAAACCTTGTACTTATGACAGCGGTGTGACCGTAAAAAGACTCTGGATGACGGCTGGCAAGAATGTTGATAGGCATACAACTCTTGCTCTTTCTAAACCGCTCTTCTCTCGGTCATGCTTTAGAATTACAGCCTCTTTTTCTCTAAAGACTGGCTTATAACCTTTTTCTATCTACTTTGTCCCAGCCTCTCCTATCTATCCCATCTTCCTTGTCCTATGATTTCCAACCCTCAATCATCTAATCCTTGTCCACTCTAAGCTTGCTTCTCTTCTTGTCTCTAAAATCTCACAAGCTATTCCTGTCTCTCAAAGCTCATAGGCCTTTCTTGTTGCTCTCACTGAAGGGTCATAGACACACTCTCCGAGGGACTTCAGGTGTCTCTTATCAATGGTCTCTTAACCATTAGGTGTTTTCCTTTCCTGTGGAGTGCAGACATCCATTTTTCACTTTGCATAGGATCATAGACACTCCCATTCAGCCTTCATCATGGCCTCTGTTTTTAATCAGTTGTGACCTTATTGACTTTCTTGACTTCATCGCAGCCTTTCCTACTTTATCAAAGACACTTCACCTATTCATCCCAACCCACTGCCACACTGACACCATCCCTCTTCACTCAATGCAGTTAGTGTCCTTCCAGCTAGTGGAAGTTCAGTCACAAAAAGTGCAGGGTATGCAGACATCCACACAGAACCTTGTATACACCCTCTAATGAGAAATTTACATAGCAAACCATTGCATACTCATGAGTGCGGAAAGTATATCACTGGCCTAACGCTGCTTGCAGCTGTTTTCATCTCTTAATGTTCACAGCTCTTCCCATTTCACAATGCTTGTAGCCCCTCTTGTCAGTCTCTTTTTTTACTTTCTTTGAAGGATTGCATGTGCTTTCCCTTACATGCCCTTCCATCAGTCTCTCTCTCACACCTTTTGCAACTATAGGTCTTCTCTGCATTTCAAGCCCTTTATTATTCATTCTGACCAGAGAAACTCAAATCAAAGACAAAATATAAATAACCTCTGCCTGTTGTGGAAACTGAAACATTTCAATTCCGCAATGACTTTGTTGTGTAGATGTGGATGTAGAGAAAATGGTTCTGTTTTTTAGAGCTAACAAAAGCATGAACTAATATTTCTGCATCATGCTGTGACATTATATTTCTTATTTTAGCCATATTTCTAAGATGAAAGAAGGCTATCCTAGTAATATTATCTACATGAGCTTCAAATGAAAGACTGGAGTCAACAATCACACCAAGATCTTTTACAGTTGCACATGTTGTAACTGAAAGGCCATCCAGAGTTACTATGTAATCAGAAAGCTTACTTCATTTACCACTATAACCAGCGCTGTCCCTGTCTTATGATGAGGCCTAAAACCTGACTCATAGATTTCATAAATGTTATTCTTATGTAGGTATGAGCGTAACTGCTGTGCTACAACCTTTTCTGTGATCTTGGAGATAAATGGAAGGTTTGATATTGGCCTATAGTTAGATATCTTACTAGGGTCAGGTTTTTTAATCAGGGGTTTGATAACTGCTTGTTTAAAGTATTTAGGTACATAGCCAATGCCAAGTGAAGAATTAATTATTTTTAGAAGAGGTTTGATTGTTTTTGGTGCCATCTGTGAAGAACCTTGTAGGGAAAGGATCTAGTACACATGTTGATGATTTTGAAGAGGAGATTAGTGTAATTAGTTCAGTCTCTCGAAGGGGAAGAAAACTTTCAAAACGCTGATCTGATGTGGTTACACTGTCATCTGCATCATTTGTTATGAGATTGTCTGGCTTTGAGGTTGTATGAATTTTCTGTCTAATATCAATTTTGTCATTGAAGAAAAACTTGAAGTTGTCACTACTACATAATGATAGTGTGCATGCTTCTGTGGTGGTCTTGTTATTAATTAATTTAGGGTTATTTTTATTATTGTGTATTAGAGTGGAGAAATATGTAGACCTTGCAGCACCAACAGCTTTTATATAGCTCATTTACTGTCTGAAATACTACCAGTTTAGTTTGGTGCCATTTACGTTCTAGCCTGTGAGTGGACTGTTTTAAGGCACGTGTGTGATCACATACCGAAGTGCTAATTCTTTCTCTCTAATAATAGTGAAATGTTGACTCTAAGCTTTCAGTCACTAGGTCTAGTTCTGTGGTGTTAGATGGCGATCCAGTCAGACTTGATAATTCTGGGAGATTCTCAATAAAATTATGGGCAGTAGCTGATGTGAGTGTTTGTTTAACACAGTATTGTGGCAATGAGCGTATATTATGACCAAGACAAATTTTACTCCTACTGAGTCTAGAATGGACATGAACGCTGTTCTCAGAGGATCCTGAGGATTATCAAAATGAATATTAAAGTCTCCAACAATTAATGCCTTGTCTAAAGAAACTACCAGGTCTGAGATGAAAACTGCAAATTAACAAAGAAATTCAGAATACGGCTCTGGGCATCTGTAAATAATAATTAGAGGAATCAGCTGGGCAGACTTAGTTTTTGGGGCTATGTACGTAATGTTACGCATCAAATTTATGTCCACGCTTTGGTGAGACACTTAGATTATCATTATAAATAACTGCGATGCCTCCTCCTCTACCAGTTAGACGAGGCTGATGTATGTAACTATACCCTATTAGGGCTTATTAACTAAACCCTAGCATTACATTTAATGCTACATATTCATCTGGGTTAATCCACAGTAGATTGATCCTGATCAGTAATAGTTTTGTTAACAATGGGTGCTTTAGATTTGAGAGACCTAATATTTAAGGTGCTGACTTTGTATTCAGTATGATCTAACTATATGGTAATTAGATTACTAAAACAAACTTTCTGATTATTTCTGTGTTTTCTTTTGCTCGGGGAACACAGTCTCAATATGGTAGAACCTGAGAGATGACTCAGTGAAGCTAGCAGACCTTTTGGGGCAAGTCTTGCCCTCAAGACATCTCCAACTATCTATAAAGCCCACATTGTTTTCGGAGCACCACCAGACTTCCAGCAGTTCAGCGACCATAACCTGCTGTAAGCTACAACCCATGCCACATTGGGATGATCAGACATCGCCCTCGCTAATTTACACACCTCTATAATACTACTCTTAGTAACCTCTGACTGACAAAGGTGTAAATCATTAGCTCCTATTTGAAACACTATCTTAGAAAACCTGTGCTGGGCTAAGACCTTAAGATTAGCTGCTATGTCCAGTGTCCTGGCTCCCAGTATACAGATAACTAAAGCTGCTGGTGCCCATAAAGGCCTGGCTAATTTTACATGCCGCAAGATAGTCTCCTATAACCAGAGCTCTTTCAGGTTTCTAAGCGGGCGCTTCACTGAGGAGAGCAAACCTTTTGGACTGTGAAGTGGAAAAGAGTGGTGCTCCAATGGGTGTTAGCTTAGTGTTAGCCTTAGTGTTAGCTTTGACATTGCTATTATACTGCCGAGTCGTCACCTAATTGCCCCTTTTTGATGGCTTTGATGCCGGAGTTGTGGAATTGCTAACTTGGCCTAAGGCATTGAGACTTTCCTGTATAGAAACTACACTACTCTCTCTCTATCCCTCTCTAAAGTCCAGATGTGTAATCTTCTTCATCAGAGAGCTAACTAATATACACTTGGCACAAAAATTATCACTAATGAGGGAGGAAGAATGACTGAACATCCTGCACTCCACACACTGAACAAGCTGAATGTTGGCCATGATAAATGTTATCATACCTTATCGGAAATTTATGGAGGTTGTTTAGGCAGATCCGACGTGGATGGCATCTGCTCTCTGTCTATAGGCAACTAACGACCAAAACTAGTGAAAAAAGTAGAAAATTTGGCGAAATGTGCCCCACTCCAAATCAAAATTTACCCAAAATATTGTCAAAATTGTCCGGCGTTAAAACCGAGATTAATGTGCGATTAAAAATTTAAATTGTGTGCTAATCTCCGTTTTAACACTGGATTAAAGGCAATTAAAAAATTCTATCGCTTGACAGCTCTAATTTTAATTTCAAATAGAAGAAAAAGAAAGCAAGTCAAATCTGGCATTTGTATTTAACTTTTATTTCTTAATTTATTCATTTTTAATTTCATAATTTATTTCTATACTGTGAGAACTCCAACTGTAATCAATATGTCAAAGACATGAATGAAAGACAAAAACTTTTTTAAATTGGGAAAAAAAAAATGAAAAGACCTTCAATCATCTTTAATTTTTCACTTTTATCAAAAAAGGGAAGTGAATAATGAAGCAACATTCAACAGTATTTTCTCTTAAAATAGACCAGTGATAAATGGCAACATTTTCAATGGCCCTACAATGCCTACCTGCATGTACAACACAAATCAAAATGTGTTTTAAAACCACAATTATCTCACGATTAAAAAATGTAGTCATACGATTAACTTCTATTAAAAAATGTTATCAAATGTAGGCTGCAAAGCCTGCATACATCTACTGCAATTAAACACCTAAATTCTAAGTTTAAGTTCTCTTATCCACAAAGTGCCGGTGTAAGTGCAGATTTTCTTTCCAGTCAAGCAGGAGCCTTTCACCTAATTTCACCTGTTTTAATCAATTGATCTAATCAATGGATCTTGATTTTCAGTATTGTGTGGCTTCTGCTTGGTTGGAAAAAGAAAAAACCTGCACCCACACTGGCCCTTCTCGGATAAGATTGGACACCACTGAGCTAGACAATTACAAAGGTGCATAAATGAAAGAACAGTGGCATGCCTTTGTGGAGTCTACATTTGTATAGATTCATAAAAATGAACAATGATACTTGAATTAAAACATATCCACAAAATTACCAAATAAAGAGGAAGCCTGTCTCACACCCAAATTATATTTCTCAGTTTTAGACCAACAGTTTCATTGCAATGATATTCAACACATTGAATATCAATTTTTTGGTTTATCTTGATGATTGTATCAACTTTACAAACATTGCAGGTGGATTTCTGTTAAACTGACATATGTAAGACAATGCTACCGACATAAACAATTTTCAGTATTTTATGGGTTTCTTTCAAAAACTAAAAGCCTAGGCTAAGTGTTTGCCTGAATGACTCAGACCTGTGGCACATCAGGTTTACATTATATTTTAAGCTGTAAGTTCAAACAAACTTTCATTTTCTAAGGCATATAGACATTCATAGTGTAGATATTACACAAACTATAGCTTATGTGGCCTGGCTAAGATAATGGATTATGTAGACACCACAGAATTGGACATCAGCATGAAATGTTACTCAGTTATCTTTGAATTTGACCTTAAAGTCTATAGTGGACTTTAATGACTTAGTGTACACTTCTTGTACATACTCCTTGTGCAGGAATAAAAGGAAACTGCTGTTGTGAAACTGCTGCTCTAAATCTGTGACTCTGCATTGAGACCCTTCTTGTCTTTCTTCACAAATCTCTCTGTGACGTCACACCTGCCATAAGCAGTGCCTTTCCTCATCTGTTGATTTCACCTTAAGTGCATACAATATGCATGCACATACTCCGAAATTCACAATATTAAAGGCAGTCCTGAAAAAAGCAGAACCTACCTTTCCTTTTGAAAAAACAGGTGAGCTTGTGCAGTATACACTGAAGTTCCAGAATAACTGCTATATCAGTTAATATTTGGTAGGTCCTCCATGCGATCTTGGAGGGAACATTGCACAGTCCTCATGCTAGTGTTTGTAACGTTTCTTGCCAGACGATTCCTGTAGTCACGGTACACCTTTTTCATACATGAAAATCCAACTATTAATCTGTGTTGAAAAATCTAACTAATGGCAGAAACATTGCTTTATATACGCAATCAATGACATGCATAGGTGGCAATGCTATTTATTTTGCATAGTTTTTCTGGTACTTCAGTGTATGGCATTTTTCTTTTAAAAAGGACATAAAAATAATAAAAACAAAGCAGCGATTACTGTGCTAAATTTTGATATGTTGTTATGAATTTCTTGTATGGTTATTTTGATTAAATTATCTCAGGAAGACACTGCCTACCCTGACTGCACATCACTGTTCTAGTTAAGATCCGTGCTAATTACCTATCTCTCTGTTTTAACATTTGTGATGCTGTTTTTACACTCAACACCTTCTGTTCTCTTTCAAATGATTTATTTCTTACTCAGAAGTCTTAAAGCTGCAGTAGGTAGAACTGAGAAGAGAGTGGAATTATCTTGAAACTTTAAACAAATATAACTTCCAGGTCCCTCCTCTTCCCTGTCTACTGCACTCCAGCCTTGACTCTACAGCACTTCCCAGCAGAGGAGGCTGCTGTGCATGAGCATGCTAGTAGCCATGGCAACTAAATTGGCTAAATAACAAGCATGGAGCTCACACCCATAAGAACAAAACATGATTTAAATTTAGTATAGCTTGATATACAGTTGCGGTCAGAAGTTTACATACACTCATCAAGGACATGAATGTCAAGATAATATTGGGCTTTCAGTGATATCTTTGAAAAGCCATTCTAATGTACCCTTACTTTATTTCAGGCTCAGTCTAAATCGATCTTGCTTTTTTCTTCACTGCATTTCGTCTTTTTTCTTGTCTTTGCTGTATAAGCTCTTATTGGCAAAGGAGGGATGGACTTTTTTTATGATGGTTGTTCATACTCCATTGCATTTGGAAAGCTCCTGAATGCACTCACTGATGGTACTGAGCTTGACTGCATGTGCAGGGGAGGGTGGCTGCTCAAAATGTGTACATGAGCAGTGATTGACACTAGGATCCCTAGGATCAAGAGGCGCTTGATTTTTTTTTTTTTTTCACAGATTATCTGTCTCATGTACTACAGTACAGGACTGTACTGACAGTCAGTGACTATTTTAGCAAATATGACAAAAAGTTATTTTTTATATTTTATTGCATTAAGTAGGACCTGTCTATCTAGGACATGGTCTTTACTCAATGGTTTACAAAATGGTTCTTATGGTACAAATACAGATGTTCACATAGTGGATTAGCATATACGTCATGTGAAATTATAATATATTATGCCAACTGTCTATTCACAAATTTTTTTTCAAGTTTCCTATTAGGCATGTACTTTTAGTTTGGCTTTCTTAGATGAGGTTACAGCAAAAGCAGCAACATCCTCCACTCACCCTAGTTTTCACTGAAGCTTTGCCTTGAATAGTAATGAAATAGTACCCAGTAGACCACTAAAGACAAATGTTTTGAAATTAAAATGTAATTTAATTTTAATATTTTATTAGTTTTTATTTATTCATTACATTAAAGTTTTAATAAAATGTATTACAAACCCCAAGTTGGGACAAATACTAAAAATGCAAAAAAAAACTGAAATCTGTAATTTGTTGATTTACTTGAATGTTTATTTAACAGATAAAAGGATAAAGAAAATATTTTCAGTGATTAACTTAGTTCAGTCAGTCAGTCATTTTCTTGGCCGCTTATTCCTTTTCAGGTTCACGGGAGAACCGGTGCCTAGCCGGCAACATAGGGCGCAAGGCAGGAACAACCCTAGACAGGGCGCCATCCATCTTAGGGCACACACACTCACACTCACACACTAGGGCCACTTTAGAGACACCAATCAACCTACCGTGCATGTCTTTGGACTGTGGGAGGAAACCGGAGTAAACCCACACGGACACGGGGAGGACATGCAGACTCCACACAGAAAGGACCCAGACTGCCCCCCCTGGGGATCGAACCCAGGACATTCTTGCTGTGAGGCGACGGTGCTACCCACCGAGCCACTGTGTCGCACGATTAACTTAGTTCTGTAATTTAGAAATTACAAACAAATTTAGAAATTGAAACAGACAGAGGCAAAATAACAGAGAAAAGGAGGTTATACATGTAACAATGGAGGGTTCCACAATTGTTTAACTGGGAACAGGCAGGGGTCAAGGCGTTAAGATTGAGTATAAAAGGCGCGTCCACTAACACCACTTTGTGCTAAACTTCATGAGAGAATTGGCAGTCAGTTCAAATACAGTGTTAGAGTATTGTAAACACTGAAAATCATTTCTTTGTCTTTTTGTCTATTAAATAAACTTTCAAGTGAATTAACAAATTACAGATTTCAGTTTTTGATTGCATTTTTAGAAAGTGTCCCACCTTTGCTGGAAATTAAGAGTTAGCCTAAATTTATAAAATATACAAGACAAATATTCAAGTTAGTAGGCCTATTTGTTTTGTTGTGTGAATTTTCTTTTGCTTTGTCATATGTTATGACTTTCCAGTCTTACCCATTCCATTTTAATTGGATATAACTCATAAAGTATTGAAAGGGCAAGATAAATTCTTTGTTTTGCTGAAGACATTTAGGTTTGAAATGAAAATATCACTTTGCGTTTTGCATTTTTACATTGACTTTGCATTGAAGAAGAAGAAGCACACCTTGGCTTCCCTACAATACTAGTTGTGTCTTTGTAACAAGGTTTTGGTGAGAACAGTTATTTTGAATTGGTTGAATGCATCACAAAGTAACTTTTTTTTTTAATGTTTTTCAACATACTATATAACAATAAACAGCAACCATCCAATGATGGTGTTTCTCTGTGTGACAGTGCAATAAAATAAAAAGTTAAAATACAAAGAATAAGAACCAAGTTAAGAGCTTGAAATTAAATGTAATGAAATTACCGTGAAAATAACCTAGGCTTCATTTAACTCCATCCTCATTCAGACAAATCCTGCCTTCTGCCTTGCTATTGGCTACCAGCCATACTCGCATGCCTCTAGACCAATAGTAGTCCAGAATATGGATACTCCTAAGCTGTACCTGAGCAAAAGTTAAAAAAAAAAAATTTTCAGAAAAAGGAAGATGCACTTAGTTCCTATAAATCTGACATTATGCTCTAATCTGATCAATAACGCAAAATGTTTCCTGCTTAATATCTGACAGTGCTTACAGCCCTGTAATGCTTCTGTCCAGTCTTTCACAGACATTACAGAGACATTTTTAATATCTTCATTCACACAAATCCCACCTTGGTACTTGCTTACCCCAAACCAGTCACTGAACAGTCACTGTCAGAAAATGGAAGTGAAAAATTATAAAGCTGCAAACACAGAATCTGATGCTACAAATCCTCTTGAGATTATATTCTAATGTGATCAATAATACAAAATCCTATCCTGTTCAATCCTGCTACTGATGCTGTTTAAAGCACCATAATCCTTCTGTCTGGTCTTTGACTCAGAAAATGGAGAAATTAAAATGCTACAATGAAGTAAAAGATTATGCTACACTTGGATTGGGAGGAGGGAGTAGTATCAGTTGGTTGCAATATGCAACCTCACTGCTAGATGCCACTAAATCCTACACACTGCCCTCTTAAGGTGTCTTTAGGACATCATGAAACACTTGAACTGTTCTTTTGTGATGCTCTTCCAGGCTTGTAATGCCGCATCTTTCAGTTTCAGTTATGGTCCTTCTCTTCAGGAGGTGAAAGTATACTTAATTAGGTTAAGGTGTGTTGCTTTTCTTCTGCTAAACAGAAAGATTCACTAGACATATGAATTTAGTATTTTGCTACCATCATTAGTTACATTATGAATAAAGATTAATGTGCTTAATGAAGCAGCCATGCAGGCCCAAGCTATGACACTACCTCCACCTTGCCTAACCTATGAGTTTCTATGTTTTAGATAATTTTCTCTCACATCCTTTCTATAGTCTCACTTTGGCCTTTCCATCACTTTGGTAAAGGTTAAGCTGGTTTTGAGAAATTTTGTGGCTCAGTTTTGAATTTTTTGCAATTTCTTTGCCTTCTAAATCTTGCTGCCGATGAGTTTGCATGTTGTGGCATGGTGTCTATATTTCTGCTCCCAAACATACCTTCACCCCTGCCATGTAGAGGAAATTGGTAACGGCACTGTTGTTTTTGGGTTTGTCATGAGCTGCTGCTGTTTGCCTTGTTTGATGGCTGGCTGTTAGTATAGCAATATTTTTTTCTTTTTCAGGTCTTTTGAAATTGTTGTATTGGCTATGCCCAGTGCTTGTGCAATGGCTCTGATCAATTTTCCCCTCTTCTGTCAGTTTTAAAAAAGCTTGCTTTTCTCATATAAACAGGTCTCTGGCCTTCATGTTGGTTTGACCTTTTTAACAACAAAGACTATGAAGAAAGAGTCTTCAAAGGTGATATCTACAGCTCAAGTTTTATGACCGTTTTACACGGTCATATGGGCATGACGTGCCCATAAATTCATAAACGTGCTTATGTGCACGCGACCTGTACACACGTGCACACAGATATAATCTGCTTGTTTCCTAGCATATATTATACATATATTTTACAATAAGAACATTTGCTAGGAGTGGAAATCAAACTGTAGATGTTTGTCTTTTTCACTGGATACAGCGAAATTACTGTTGTGCTATACGTGCGGTAGTAAGTGTCTGCGAAATACAATACTTGAAAGTATGTCTTGAATATGTTTGTGAAACTTACAATACAGATACATTTGCTTTGTCTAGTTGCGTGTTTGCTTTTGCCTAGACTTTGACTTCACTACACGCTTTCCGTAAATGTGGGGGTCGGTGCTTTAAACAAAATGAAAGTTTACCTTACGAAAGTCACTGCCTTACAAAGATTTTTGTAGCTTTGGCCATGCTAGTGTTAACACTACCAGTATCAGCTGACAGCCAGCCAGTATAACCAAAACGACAGCTTCTGTTTCTAAATGAGAAACAAATGAGAAACATCATTGGTGTGATATTACAATAGTGATGCAGGCACTTTTATTACCCACTGCTAAAAGTGAATTTTCTGTTGATGCAAAATAAACTACAGCTTCTGAGTTTCATTGGATCATGTGTGACACAATAGTGTCCCAGCAACTTTTAATTTACTTAATTAAAATTAATTATAATTAATTGTAACTGGGGGCGACACAGTGGCTCGATGGGTAGCACCGTCGCCTCACAGCAAGAAGGTCCCAGGTACGATCCCCGGGTGGGGCTGTCTGGGTCCTTTCTGTGTGGAGTCTGCATGTCCTCCCCGTGTCTGAGTGGGTTTTCTCCGGGTACTCCGGTTTCCTCCCACAGTCCAAAGACACGCACGTTAGGTTAATTGGCGTCTCTAAAGTGGCCCTAGTGTGTGAGTGTGTGCGCAAGTGTGTGTGTGCCCTACGATGGATTGGCGCCCTGTCTAGGGTTGT
>JAOVVG010169991.1:0-12422 GCA_028566375.1 Leptodoras nelsoni | reverse complement strand
CCCTATGCTGCCGGCTAGGCACCGGCTCTCCCGTGACCCTGAAAAGGAATAAGCGGTCAAGAAAATGAATGAATTAATGAGTTTGGAAAAGGCTATCCCAATTCAATTTGTGCAATTTTTTTGACAATAATACAATTTTGAAAAAGATTTCAATCTGGTTTTTGCCCAAAACATAGCACTGATCTCCTGAGAGCTTTAATCAAATTGTGTTTTAATTAAATGACCTTTTAATGCATACTGATGCTGGTGAGATATCACTTTTAATTCCTTTGGAGATTTGTGCAGCTTTTGATACCACTGATCATGGTATTTTCCGGTAAACCAGGGGGCAGGAATTTTTGGGACGGCACTAAAATGATTTAATTCTTATTTATCTACTAGGTCAATTATAGTGTCTGTGGGTGATGGGAAGTCTTCCCCTGCATCCCTTAGCAGGGGGGTACCTCGAGGTTCTGTCTTGGGTCGATTTTTATTTTCTTTGGTTATGCTCCCTTTATTCAAAGATTTAATATTATTATTTATTATATTTATTATTTATTTTCATGTTTATGCTGATGACATATCTTTCTGTCAAACAAAATAACACTGGTAGATTGGTTGATCTTACTAATCGTCTGAGAGCTAATAAAGTCTGGATGACTCAAAAATTTCTTAAATTGAAAGATGATAAAACAGAGGTCCGAAGGACATGTCCAAAAAGGTACAGTCAGTTTTTGATATAAAGGCTAAGCCCTTTGTGAGAAGTCCTGTTTTTTTTTTACTTAGAAACATCAGTAAAGTTTTAAAAAAGCATTTAAAGACATTTTTAAAAACATTTTTATTCTATTGCTTTTAACAGCTCTTAATCTATGTGCTTTATATGCCAGTGTGTATTTGAGTATGTATTTGTGTGTATCCCTTACTGAATATAGGATTAAATTGTACTTTAATTGTCCTGCATTGCACATTATTTGTAAAGTACTTTGTGACAAGTGTTATACAAATAAAGATTACTTGTTTTACTGCTTCTGGCACTAGAAGCCTTGACAATGTGTGTGGCATCATGAAATCTGAAGAATAACAAAGAACAATGTAGGGCCCAGTGTCAGAGAGCTGGGTTCCTGCCAGAGGTCATGGGTCTTCCAGCAGAAAAATGTATATTTCAAAAAGCACCTAGAAATAGTTAAAGACAAAGCACTGGAGAGTTTTGAAGTGGCTAGCAGTGAGTCCAGAGCTTAATCCAAGAGAGCACCTCTGGAGAGATCTCAAAACAGCAGAAGGCGGCATCCTTAAAATCTCAGAGACCTGGAGCAATAGAAGGGTGGTCCAACATTCCAGTATAGAGGTGTAAGAAACTTACTCATGGTTACAAGTGATTGATTTCAGTTATTGTTTCCAAAGTGTGTGCTACCAAATATTAAGTTGAGGGTACCAATAATTTTGTCCAGTTAATTTCTGGATATCAGATTTGACTTTTTTCTCTGCTTCTTTTGTGTTGCTCCAATGCAAACAAAATAAATAAACATGTGAACACCAAAGCATATGCAATTATAACAGTGTTCTGGGAGATGTGGTGCATTTTCTGAAAGAAGTACAGGGATGCCAATATTTATTGACATGAGTGTATACCCTATTAACCAACTGACCTAAAAAATGCTTCCACCAACATTTGACATGGGTAAGAATTTAAAATCATGTAGGCAGGCTAGCACAGAGTGGAATAAAATATTGCATAAAGAGATGCACAAATAAAATGGTAAAATATAGCTCAAAGTATAGATTAAGATGCCAAACACCTTCTGGCCCCAACACTTATAATCTTTTCCACCAAATCAACTCTGGTTCTTGAACCAGTTCCATTTGGTATTCTTGAAAGCTCTGTGCTGTCTAGCAGCCCAGGCCCACACTTCCATCAGTTTGGAATGGAACCATTGTAATCATGGATGTGTCCTCAATGGAGGGCATTGCACAATGGACAATGGAAGTAAGCAGTAGTAGCAAGATCATGGGTTGCATTGAATGTTTGAGGACAGAACCAGTTCTATGTTAGTAGAGGAGTAAGGGTAACAGAGGAAAATCAGAAGCCATTGGGATCATCAGTGTTTGTTATGAAGGAGATTGACATTTGACAAATTGGAGTTTGACAAATTGCTGAGATTTTGCTTCATATCCTGTTTTAAACAGCCTTTCAATGCTGGAAATTAACTAAAGGCTTAGATGTTCACATCAGGCTGCAATATGCTAAACACATAAGCCAGGTTTGGTGTTGATGCATAAATGCATTGCTAAGACACGACCCCACTTCCTGTTTAGTAACATTATAAAGGAACTGTTCTGCAAATTAAACTTGTGATAAACAGGTTAGTCTATTTCACGATTGTAAGATTTAAAAGGCATAACCATGCAAATATCCCCAATTACTTCATTTACACCCTGACAAAGACACAGCATGTTCTCTCTCTTGTTCTGGGCTGACGTCAGTGAGGGTGTTCAGCAGATGCACACAAGCTCTTCAGACACATTCTGTCTTTTTCCAGCTCAGTACACTATCTTCTTATGTTTGAAAAAAGTTTAAGACAGCTTATGTTTGATGATTAAGAGTACTTGTTTTTCCTTTCTGAAGGACACAGGTCTCTGATTGGTTATTTTTTCTTTCTCATTATTCTAGATTGTTCTGCTACTGAACATAAGCTCTGTATTCTGTTACATTAAATGAATCATTGATAAGTACAGCCTGACTGTCTCTTCTGTTGTCTTTGATTCTCGAGATCTCAGAAGTCAAAGGATGAAGGACAAAAAAATCCTCCTTTTGGATTGAAACCTGTTTAATTAAAAAAAATAAAATCTTAACAGCTAGTGTCAAGAAGTGGGATAATAAATATTTTATTAATTATCTGGATTTGCTTACTTGGTTGTTATCCACAGACCTTAGAAGACTGGGCAAAATACTGGGGAGGTTCTCTTTGAGGGACTCTTGTTACAGTGGTTTAGAGACACCACAGGGGAAGGTTAGAGCCCTTCCTTATTGTTAGAGAGCTCTTTTCACAACCACATGTGATTGTGGTTGAAGATTAGAGCTCTTCACAAGAAATTTGCAGCTGCATAGGTTTTCCTTCTGCTCTAACAATTTAACACTTAATATATTCAAGAAAAGTGGTGAATTGGTCCTTCCTCCTTTGTGCTCTTGAATATTTGTTCATTTGTTTGTTTGTGGTTTGTAACTGTTGTTTGTAATTATGGGTGGTGAAAGTAGCAAATTTTCAAAACCAAATTCAACTGAGACTCCTAGAACATGGATATAAAAAATGTGGTCTGGGGTTTTTTGTGACCCATTTCTGGACTGCTCGCAGCTAAGCCTTATTGGGATAAATTCCATAACTCCAACAAGTCCTGTAAAGTTGTTACTGGAAAGGCCATAAAAAGTAATTCATTGCAGTGTCTGAACTACACAATCTACACAGACTCTCAATTCACACACACACACACACACATACATGCTCACAGCCTGTTCTTCCCCCTCCTTTCTCTACTTGTCTCAGTTCTTGCTAGGTACAACTGATACTGTTGTTGAGACAGAAACAAAAGATTCCAATAATTTTGCTTTTCTATTTGTTTGTCTAGTAGCTAAAACAGTACAAATGAATCCACCAAAAATCTTAGAAATAAAAGTGATTTGCGAGTCTCTTCTGGATCCCTGTGTCAATGTTCATGCTTACCTAGATAGCTTATGTGGCAGCACACGCAGGCCCAGATTTCCGGACAATTCTTATGCATGGTCTAAAACATTGCTTTATCAAGAATTAACTCATTGCAGGTGTGCCATTTTTGAGCTTTGAAAATGATGTAATTCCTAATTCTAATCAAGATGGGGTGCGAGGTTATTTCTGGCATAATCCAGATAATTTAAATCAGTTCTATACTCAGTTGTGCACCTTTCTACTTGCTCACAGTGCCAGCCAAACAGATCTATCGCATGCTACAAACTGTAAACAAGACCCAGATGAATCATGTTCCGCATTTCATCTCTACCTGTTTAAGCAATCATACCCATATCATATCCTTTGCACTGTAATCCCAAGAATTTATTTACTCGGACACTGGTTCAATTTGGTACATGCATTAAAGAGCTCAAAGCCACTGGGGCATTATTGTCCACTGATATAATTGTTGAATAAAAAAAAATACTTGTATACTTTGCTGATATAATTGTTGAATAAAAAAATAATTATTTTACATTCACATTTAGCCCTACGATGGATTAGCGCCCTGTCTAGGGTTGTTTCCTGCCCTTGTGCTCAGAGTTGCCGGCTGGGCACCGGCTCCACCGTGACCCCGTAACTGGGAATAAGCGGTACAGATAATGACTGACTGACTGACATTCACATTTTTAACACAATTGATGCCATATTACATCCTGTTTCTACATCCACTCCTGTGGGAACTACTGAATTATCCATAGATTTTAAGATTTTTATCTGTAAAATAAAAAACTTGAGAGCAAATATTATACCTCTGACCCATGACCTTTCTGACCCACCCACTTGTTCTGTTTCCTTTGACCTGTTTGAACCAGTGTTACTGTCATATCTAACTGATATTATTATGCATATGAGACCTTCCACTTGCTCCCTGGATGTGATTCCTACACCATTTCTGAAGGATGTGCTGTCATCAATTGGTCTGAATATTATGTCTATAATAAATAATAGTCTTACCACTGGGGTCATTCCTACCTGTTTTAAACAAAATGTCATTCAACCTCTTTTGAAAAAGCCAGGTCTAAACCCATCTATTCTTAGACCAATTTCTAAGCTACCCTTCTTAATAGAAGGCGGAGAAGGTTGTCTTTTCTCAAATTAGTGCATTTTTGAGCTTACATAATATTCAGAACACATTTCAGTCAGGTTTTAGAGCACACCATAGCCCTGAGACTGCTCTTCTTAAGGTAACTAATGACTTACTTCTGACCATTGAGCAAATTGTGCTGTTTAAATTCTTTTAGATCTTAGCGCAGCATTTGACACTGTTGACCATATTAGTTTGTTGGACTGCCTGAAGTGTAATGTTGGCGTTCAGGGTACTGCACTTATGTGGTTCGCCTCTTATTTGGAAAACAGGTCCTTCACTGTCAAGATAGGTCAGTTATCCTCCTCTTTAGCCTCTGTTACCTGTGGGGTGCCTCAGGGTTCTGTCCTGGGACCTGTTTTGTTTTCCTTATATATGCTGCCCCTTTGGGTCCATTTTTCAGAAGTTTCTTAAGAACATTTCTTATCACTGCTATGCTGATGATACACAGCTCTATCTTCCACTTAAACCAAGTGATAAGAGCTCCTTACACAATATACTGAACTGCTTGAAAGACATAAAACACTGGATGTCTGAGAACTTTCTTAAATTAATTGAGGACAAATCAGACATGATCATTTTTGGACATCCTAGGCAGGCTAGAGCCATAGCTAATAAAATGGGGCCACTACTGTACAATGTACATATCCATGTGAAAAACCTTGCTATTATCTTTGACTCTGCTCTCACATTTGAGAAACAAATAATCAGTGTTGTGAAAAGTAGTTTTTACCAACTGAGAAATATAGCCAAACTTAAAAGCATTCTATCTTTTAAAGATTTGGAAATAATTGTCCATACATTTGTCACCTCTCGTATTGATTACTATAACTCACAGTACCTGGGAATCTGGCAGTCCAGTGTGTTACATCTACAAAGTCTTGCATGGCCTCGCAACACACTACATTTCTGCCTTGCTCCACCATCATTCCACCTCATCCCATGCTCACAGATGAGGTCCAAAGGTGATCGGACCTTTTCTGTAGTCACACCAAGACTTTGAAACTGTCTCTTATATAAAGAAATCCCCTACCTTAGGTCATTTTAAGTCAAACTTAAAAAAATATCTATTTTCTCAGGCATTTGAATCATTTTAAATATCATTTATCTGGTGAATTGCATGTGCTTGTTTTATATTTTGGTATAGTTTGGTAGTTTGATTGTTTGTATGTTAAGTTTATTTTCTTGTACAGCACTTTGGCTGACACTAGCTGTCTTTTAAATGTGCTATATATAAATAAATGTGACTTGACGTGACTTTTCATTCTGCACAGACAGCAGAACTCACCACACTTATTAGAGCTTGTCAGTTGGACCATAGGTGACCATTTATACAGACTCTCGATATGCTTTTGGTGTAGCTCATGATTTTGGAAGGATAAGGTAGTCCTGTGGCTTCCGCTCTGCTGATGGTAAACCTATTTCTATAGCATCTCTTGTTTCTGATTTATTATAAGCCTGTACTTTACCTAAACAGATGGCAATAAGGTCACAACACGGCTGATTCTGATCAGGCAAAGGGCAAAGGTTGCTAAGTGGGCCACAGAAAATGGCCCAATGTCTCCAAGTGTAATTGACTCTCGCATTTTCTTTGTTGCACTCTCTTGCCCAACATCACTTGATTTGCTTTTTCTTCAGTCGCAGGCTACTACCATAAACTGCGCGTTTTGGGCCTCATGCAACTGTACTCCAGACTCGACACATCACATTCATGACAATAAAGGCTGCATTGCAATGGCAAAATCTGTCTTACCACTTCTTGTGTGCCATTTTCACAGCACAGCAAATTTTTGTGGACAGATTTTCAAAGTGGATGGTAAAGGTTCTCGCTAAGGAAATTATACCGAGATATGATATTCCTCTGATAATTAACTCAGACCAAAGGCAATACTTTACCTCTAAGGTAACTTTGCCAGTATTTGAACACTAAATGGAAGTTCCACATTCCTTATCATCCACAGTCTGCAGGCATTGTAGAAAGAATGAACAGAACACTGAAGAAGCGTTTGACCAAAGCCATGATCAAAACAGGAAAGAAAAATGGGTAGATTTACTGCCAGCAGTCCTAAATAAGATCAGAATGACCCCCCAGCACCACTACAAAATTATCACCATTTGTGGTTATCTTTGGACATCCTTTCAGCACCCCATGGAGTAGAGGGAACCCTGGTATTTCTCTTACATGTGACCTGGACATGCTGATGGAAGAAATACACACAGGTGTTGATTGAAAAACCCAGTAATGTCTCCTGGTATGGTAAAAAATATGTTCCAAGAGACCTGATGTTGGTGAAATCCCTGAACCCCAGGAACGCCAGGTAGGCACCTTTCGGTGAACCAACCCTAGTGTTAGCTGCAACATGGACAGCTGTTCTCACCGCCTAACAGCCTCAGTGGATACATGCAAGCCGCATCAAGAGAGCACCATCATCAGCACACGAATTGCAATATTCAAATAACTAAAATCTATCAAGCAGCCCAACAAGGGGGTCTGCTTCAAGGGGGTCCAACAGATCCATCTTTTTGACTACATACATATCATACATATCATACATATACAGACACACATTCTTCCTAATCTTGGTTGACTGCATCCCACTTTCTTATCCCTTTCACTTTGATTCTTTTCCTTTCTTTTCATTTACTTTTTTATATGTTCTTTACATTCATATTTATTATATATATAGTATAACCACGCAAATATCCCCAATTACCTAATTTACACCCTGACAAAGAAACAGCGGGCGACATGGTGGCTCGGTTATTCGGTTACATTAAACGAATCATTGATAATTACAGCCTGACTCTGTCTCTGGGTTGTCTTTGATTACTGAGATCTCGAAGTGCAAAGGACGAAGGACAAAAAAAAAATCTCCTTTTGGATCGAACCCAGATTAATTAAAAAATAATTAAATCTTAATAATAATGATTAGACAAAATATTAAGGAGAGAAAGTAAAAAACTAATATTTATTGTTCAATTTGTTTCAAATGTTACAAAATGGTCGACTTCCTGTTTGGCAAATGAAAAATATTGTTACATCAAGAAATCAAGAATGCTCAGCATCTTGCTGGGAATCAAGAGAAAGGAAAATCATGCTTTGAACAGTTTTACATATTTTTTTAATTATAACAGCCCAGAGAGGTAAAATTAGTCCCATAGGTCATTGTCCTTCACTCAACTACAAAAGTTTGGTCTGAATACATCACAGCATTGCTAAGAGGAAGTTCCGTTCCTAGTTGATGCCACATTTGTTTTTGTGCATTATGTTAAGTCCTTCCAACACATCAAGATTCCAACAAATCCAAGAAACAAGCTTTGTTCAGGAGGGCTGCACAATGGCATCATCCAAATTTATATGAAAAGACATGAACATGAACTGGAGAAAAAAAGGAAAATCCAGTAGCAAAACTGTTGAAGATTGTAAACTATGTCAAAAATGTGCTTTATTGGTCCTAGAGTGCTTGAATCACATACACCAAAATTGCTGTGTTGGTAGTTGGGACTAATCTTTATCACTGCCACATTTCATGAAAAAGCATACAAAGTATTCTATGGGTAGCCATAAACTCCCAAGTGGAATTATAATATAAAATTCATTTATTCAGATTATACTCCTGAATTTGTGTAAATGTATGCATAAGAAGACTGATCAGCTTCAAATCACAATTTACAAAGACGCTGCTGCATTTTTACATGCATACTGCATTTATAGAATATGCCATTAAATCTCATACTTATTTGAATTACACACAAATGTAACATTTTAAAATAATTCTTTAATATGGTAAAATATTAAAGAAATACAAATTTTAAAGACAGCAAGCCAACTGAAATTCATTTTAATCTATAAACATTAGAGCCATCATAAATTTTGCAGATGATCTTGTGCCATTGTCATGCATGTCTAAGTTTCGACTGTGCTTGAATTTATTGCTTGTATATATTGTTTAAACTACAATGAGGCAAATATTCCTTAGTGTGCTACATGCCATCTTCTGTTGAAATTACATAGTAAGCTTTCTTTTTACCATTTCACATTTTGCAGTGACATTTGCTTTACTTGCTTTAAACTTGAACTCACATGTCTTAGAATTGCTGCAATGTCCTCCACCATTGTCAGCACATTATCCTGATTTTCCAAGACCACAATGATGAGGACTTGTTTTCTCTCTATATTTTGGCCTTTTCATGTGATGCAACTCTACTGGTTATGCTGCTAAATAAAACTTTTATTCTTATAGACTTGAGTCAAAGTTACTTCCACATTTGCCTCTGAGAAATTCTTCTTTGGCCATGAGCTCTATAAGCTTTTCTTTTTATGGATCTTTGAGGGCATCATGCAAATCAGCTGTGCAATGGACAAGCCCAGAAAATTTATCATCCACGTTTAGCATTTCTGAAATTTCTGTAAATATGGTTGAAAATTTTTTTGGCTTATGCAAACATTTACATACACACATACATACATGCTAAAAGTTATGGTGCTTGGTACCTTAATGTTATGTAATGATACCACATCCATCCATAGACATTCTAAGGACTAATCTGGGGGAACTTCCCTCTGTGTAGCTCCCCGAGAACTACAGTCATTCCAGGACATTTTCTGGTGTGCATTCGCATTGGAAGAGGGAATGATAAAGTGACGTAAGCCGCACGACGGTTGGTGATTGGGCGTAACTTCAGAGTGACACACCACAATAACAATAATTAATGATGGCGTGATCGGAGCTCTGTGCATGTTGATTGGTGGAAATTTTTAAATTTAAAGCCTGCATTGGAGAAAATCAATATAAATTCTCGTCTCTCCGTGCTGCTCTCAAAAAGTGCATGCGGCCTGATGCATCTTAACATGTGGCTGAGAACTAATTTACTGTAATGCAGATATGAGACAGCAGGATGATTCGCATTGTGTCCCTTAATGGAACCGCTTACTAATTTCACACCATAGTTATTTATTGTGTTTCAATGGGTGTAAAAACAGCAGTGTAAACCAGTAAAATCAGCAGTGTAAATCAGTACAAATTTCATAGGGAACATTACTTTTATATACTGTAAACCCTGCAAAGCCCAAATAAAGAAGAAGCCTTGATAACCTTTCAGATTGTGTTGTGGGATGCCTCTGACACAGAAGTTAAAAGGTTTACAAATACTTACTATTTGTGTGCACTTTGTCTTTTGTGATATCGGTAGTACAAGTACATGCACAAAGAAGTACAACAAACAATATATCCTGACAAACCTTTATTTACATGTTACCAATTACAACAGAGTATATAAAAAATCTATTTATCAACAGGTATGTGTGGTCAACAGATACTTGCGTCTGGACCAATCACGGGACATTTATGTCACTCGGTCCCCATGTGTGGAGAAAAGTACCTACCCTGAAGAAGGAGCTAGAAAAGTCCCTATACACAACATTCTGATAACTACAGTCATCCCCAGTTCCTGCAATGCGAAAACATGAGAAAGAGGGCACAGTTCTAAGTACAGTTCCTCCAGTGCGAAAGCGCCTCATAGCCGGAAGCCTATGATAACAAACTTGGTTGTGCTCTCAAGGAGGGAGGAGTGGCATACTCAGTCACAGCAACACTAGCCAATCATGGGTTTCTGTGAACTTGGGTATAGCCAATCATGGGTGTACATAAGCAGTAAGGGGTGGATAGTGCTTTCCACCAAGTGTGTTATGCCAAACTCTGAAGTTATAAATATCAAGTTTGAAAAAATGTGGTCAGCAGGCTTCACACGCTTTGTAGGAAGCACACGATAGTCTTCACACTCACTGGTTGTTAGCTCCTGTGTAATAGACAAGGAGCTGTCTGATGGGTGGGAACTGTCCAGGATTGAATTAGGGAGAAAATCAGAAAAATACAATTACACTCAGAAATCGGGAAAATCTGAAAAATACAATCAACTGCATATGCATATTTGTACCTTTTTTACTTGGCTTTCTAAAAAGAAATAATTTTATAAACCATATATGGGATAGCAGTTACGGACCTAGCTATGTCCTTTGTAAAGCTGCTTTGAGACAATGTCTATTGTTAAAAGCGCTATAGAAATAAAATTGAAGGGAATTGAATTGCATGTGGAACATATGATTCACCATATCCAGTTACAGCATATGTGAAGGAAAATGAATCACATGAATTAATCTGATCTTTGTAAGCTGCAGGTAAACAGAAATTCATCAAATATTCAATATCTCAAACAGCTTTCTAACTACTGCATGATATTTCAGGTAAGACAAACAGGCACACAACTGACTCACTCATGCCCAACACAACAACATATACAAAAATGACAGCAAAGCACATAACACTAGCATGGCCAAAGCTACGAATATTTTCGTAAGGCAGCTTGTCCGCTCTGTAGCCCACTCCCCTGCTGTGAAATGACTAGTGAGCGATGAGTGCCCATCTTGGTAATGACTCTCAGTGTGTTTGAAGCACCAACCCCCACATTTACAGAAAGTGTGTACAATACTGAAGTCGACATTGAAAGCAGGCAAAAGCAAAGCAAATGTATCTTTATGTTTCATAAACACATTCAAGACATGCTTCAAGAATTATATCTCAAGGATCCACGTGGTCCAAATACAAAACAATAAAATAGAAATGGTAATTTTGCTGTATCCCACAAAAAAGTAAAACATCTACAGTTTGATTTGCACTCCTAGCAAATGTTCTTATTGTAAAATATATTGTATAACAATAATGTTTAGCAATCAAAAACACTTACACTTACACATAACCAAAATACTAAAATATTATTATACACGTTCTGTACAAGACGTTTCATCTGCTTTGTTAGAATTTGTGTATGCGTGCTTTATCCTAATAATAACACAGATAATACAAATGCTGTTGTATTATTATTTTACACACACCACAATTTAGTAATAAAAACATTATTAAAAGCAATTGTAGGCATAGTGCATGCAATAAAGGTAATAAGAGGATAAAACAAGTACATTTGTGCAAAACTATTTTATTTTGATTCACTGAAGGTAACTGGCATGAAGGCCCCCTCAAACATCGACATTCCGCTGCTTTCAGTCCACAAACTTGAGTGACAAAAACAAGACAAAGTGATACAGCTAACATGAACTAACAGCTAACAGTTGCTAAATTCCCAGAGATCCTCCTTCCTACATTTGTACAGGTGTACTTCTCTGTGGACCACGTGCATGCCTTGTACAAAACACACATGTTCATTGCTGGGACCCTTGCGATAGGAATGCAGCCTAAAACGAGTAACGTAGCAGTCAATTTCAGAATGTTTGTATTCACTGGCAGTGTTTAATAGTCAATTCTCAAACATTTTTTGCATGTTTGTCACACTTAAATGTTTCGTGTACCAATTTCTCTATTTTTCTATTTTTAAATGAAGGTGTTTATTATTAAGGGAGAAAAAAAATCCAAACCTATATGGCCCTGTGTGAAAAAGTGATTGCCCCCTAAGCCTAATAGCTGGTCAGGCCACCCTTAGTAGCAACAACTGCAACCAAGCGTTTGTGATAACTTGCAATGAGTCTTTTACAGCATTGTGGAGGAATTTTGGCCCACTCATCTTTGCAGAATTGTTGTAATTCA
>JAOVVG010169488.1:0-12430 GCA_028566375.1 Leptodoras nelsoni | reverse complement strand
TGAAGAGTAGTCTGTGTGCAGCTTATATAACAGTGTAAATTTATTCTTCCCTCAAAATAACTCAATATACAGCCATTTACAATATATACAATATACAACAATGTCTAAACCACTGGCAACAAAAGTGAGTATACCTCTTAGAGAAAGTTCCTGAAGTGTCTATATTTTGTGTGGCCACCATTATTTTCCAGAAGTGACGACCAATGCGAGGTCTGTTCTGAGTGGACCCTGCTCTTTTAAAATGCTAGATCTTGGCCACTGTGCTGCAGCTCAGTACGCACTACGATTGGCGCCCGGCTCTCCCATGACCCTGAAAAGGAATAAGCGGTCAAGAAAATGCATGAAATTAATGTGTTAATGAACGTGTTAAAAAAAGAATGCCACTAAATATTTTAACACAGTTTAAAAATTTGTTAATTTACGCAAATACCGAACACAAACATTCTGAAAATGACCATTATGTTACTCATTTTTAGGCTACATTCCGATCACAAGGTTCCCTAAGCTGCATTGCAGTCTCCATAATCACGCTCACCTATTTCTTGGTGCACCCTATTAGCACCCATGTAAGCCTATGTATATATTAGTTTTGTCCATACCATGATGTATATTTTAACCCTTTTAAAAGCACCAACAATACTTGAAACATATAAATTGAAAATAATAACACCAAAAGAACTGAATTGAATGTAAATCAATCAATTAAAATACCATTACATAATGCCAATGTAGCATATAAAATTAAATACTTTTTAATTCCAAAACCTTAATTTTTGGTAAATAAATGTCTAGTAAGACATTGAATGTCCTGTTATAACAAAGAAAACAAACCATACATGCAAGCTCATTCTCAATCATGCTACTGCTACTGAATTTGTAAATCAGGTGCAAGCTCCTTCATCATTTTTTTCCTTCAGTTTAAGAAGATTTTTTGTAAAGATTCATTTAAAAGAAATGCTGCAGTATCCTGAAACTTGGCAGTTTGTCTCCTCAGTGCTAGTCAACAAACAAGCTGACTAGTGATTTGTTGACAATTGTCCATTCACATGAGGTCAAAGAATTAAAGCAATACTGACCAGTCACCAACCAGACTGGCTTTGTCCAGGACTCTTGCTGTTGAGCCCTGTGGCAAGTTATCAAGCACCTAATTAGCCTTCTTGCCAAATATTTAAGGCTCTGAATAGATTTTTTTTGTTCAGTTCCCCACATGCTGGAAGTATTTACACAGAAATGGTGGGATGAAAGCATGCAGGAACACGGCCCTTTTGCGAATAAGAAGGAAGACTTGGAGTATGAGACCTTTTGTTTGAACCCACCAATTTTTAAAGTGATTAAAAAAATGGAAATTTAAAAAAAAAGAAAGGATCTTCTCATGATCCAAAACATACAACCATGATGGAAGATGTGCCATGGCTTTGGCTTGCATGGCTGCTCGTGGAGCTCACTAATCTTTACTGATAATGTATCTCATAGTGGTAGCAGTGGAATGAATTCAATAGTTTAAAAAAAAGATTGTGTTGGACAATTTATAGAGAAAACAATATTATTGGAGGGAACTTCATGCAGCAAGACAAGAACCCAAAGTACAAGACAAAGATCTTCAGCAGGTGAAATGCACACTCAATTTGATTAAGGTTTGGTGATTGACATGGCCAGTCTAAAACTTTTTTACCCTTTGAAGAGACTGAAGAGGGACCTGCACCCACACAGCCCTTTGTGGATTGAGTTTGAGACCCCTGTTCTAAGGTGTTTAACACACCTAGATGTACATATCAGGAAATGAAAACTTGATATATCTGATATACCTGATTAATCATCTCATTCATCTTTTGATCTTAATGTGTTCATACACAGCAAAAAACAAAGGACCTGGCATTGCCAGTTCAACACTTTTGAGATGAATGTATATATTTTTAAAGGTTATTCATTTTCCTTAGAATTGCTTCAAAGTATCTAACTTTAAAGATTTCTCACAATTTTAGTGACATACACTTATTCAGCTGTGCTCCGTATTGACGATGTAATGAAATTTGAGGCACTAGGACCTGGGGGAGACACCACTGCCCAATACCGACGCTGAGCTATCTCTCTGCAGCGCCTTACTAAAATACTTGAACAGGCTGTGTGAGGGAGAAGGGCTCTGTTATTTGATGATTTAATGTTTGTTACAAACATTAATTAAACAAAATAAAAACTCGTTGATGCACTAGTGGTAACTGCCTTGTGCTAACGAGAAAACCTGATGATTAATGAACATAAAGTTAAACTACTGAAAAAGCCAATTAAACAGTTTATGTATTAAACATTGCAGTATTTAGGGCAGACATGAATAGATCTGTACCTCATGTTAGTGGATGTATAGTAGTTAAGTCATAAAAGATCTGTACTATATACACACTTTGTCTCTTCAAAGAAATGTGCCTTTTCTGCAAATAGTTGTACTTTTTAATTATATTCCAGTTTCATAATTTTATGCCAGGCCCAAACACCCCCCCCCAATCCCATGTGACATATTGTTTACTAAAATCAAATAAATATGAATTGAATGAAGACAAATCTTTTTTCCCCATAATAAAGGTCCAACAATTTCAGAGATGACTATCGTTAAAGTATTGTTTCTGCTGGAGTAGCGTGAACTCGGCCTGCTGAGAAGACCAGGCCTCCAGCCCTCGGCATTGCCTGATACCGATGGCCGGGGAGGGGACACCGCAAGCGCTGTGCGAGAAACTGGAAACCAGCGGAAGTCCGTGCTACGCTAAAAACAAACCCTAGTCGGCCGGCACTTCCGTCCACCTTACACTCCAAAGCCTGCTCCCTGAAAAACAAAATGGACTACATCCAACTCCAACGAACCACTCGGCGTGAAACAAGAGACGTTTTTACACGGAAACAGGGCTTAGCGACAGAGTTCCAGACGCCGCCATTTTCAGACCATTTTATTTACCAAGGGAGTTCACCACCGTGTCCATAATCGTTTAGATTCCACCCAGTGCTAACGCTAAGGAACCGCTCATGGTTACAGTATGGGGTTATTAGCGAACTGCAAAACTCACACCCCGGTGGACTGTTTGTGTCGCCGAAGATTTCAACCATGCAAGTCTCAAGACTGTGCTCCCTAAATTCCATTAACGTATGGACTTTAATATGGAAGGGGCGAACATACTGGATCTTGTTTACAAAAACAAGCCCCGCCCCCATTTCGGATACTCGGAGCACATCTCGGTTTTATCGGACAGACGAGTTTCCCATGAGGACGCACCACGTGATCACCCTCTCAAGTCGGACACCGACATTTTTGATGCAGCCCGATCTGCCCGAGTAGTGACGTAAGCGCTATTTCCATCATGGCCGAACAGTTCATTTGTATAAAATCAAATAATAAAGTACACTTTGTACGTTAATTCTAACGTCCTTTTTGTGTCTATATTTGTGTTCAAAAACTTTGACTTTGATTCATTTTGGCTAAATGATTAGCCATACAACATAAAAAAGGTTGTAAAAGGTTTTGCGGTGTACCGACAGCCACCCTCATTAAGCTTCCTTTAAGCTCCATAGGTTCTCAATAGGATTGAGGTCAGGAGATGATGGTGGCCAGACCTTTATTTTGTCTCATTTTATGCCCATAGCAACCAAGGAATCAATGGTGTTTTTTTGCAGGATGGGATGGTTCATTGTCCTACATGAAAATATTTTTTATTTCGGAAGGCACGTTTCTTCTTTTCATACCGTGGCAGAAAATGTTCACTTAGGAACTCCATACATCTAGCAGAAGTCATGTTAACACCCTTAGGGACTGACTATCTCACTTCCCAATATTCCAGCCCAAATCATCAAACCACTACCTCCTTGCTGAAGGCGCAGTCTTGTGGGAACAGGGTGGCTGTTCACCAACCATTCAGAACTCCATTCATCTGGACCATCCAGTGTAGCATGACATTCATCTGTGAATAAAACTGTTTGAAAATTAGTTTTCATGTATGTTCCGAGCCCACTGCAGACGCTTCTCTTTATGAGCTTTGGATAGGGGTGGCAAACACAGGTTTATGCACAGGTTTATGGACACCAGCAGCTTCAAATATGTGTTTGCTGCTCAACAGTGGCATTTTATAGCTGCCCTTTTAATAGTTAACTTGTTTGACAGAAACATTCTTTAATAATCTCTCATATCTTTTCACAGTTTGAGTTTTCATGAAATATCAATTGTTTTCATGCCTTTTGAAAGACATTTAACTATTTCATGCTTTTCAGCTTCAGAAAGATCTTTCTTTCTCCCCATGGATCTCCCAAGAGATCCGTGACTTGCTTAATAATGTGGAACAACCTCTTTAAGTAAGTTTCCCTTTAATAAAGTAAAGGCTCATTTGCAGACACAACATATAAGCAGCTCTAGAAGCTGACTGAAGCTGCAGCTATATAGCAAAGGAGATAGGTGATTTTATTTCCGGCTGAACAACTTGTAATTAAATTATAAGACATGGAGTATAAATGTATTATTGCAAATAAAATAACACTGACAATTAAGGTTCAAGAAGCAGCATGGCAGGGAATAAATGCCCAATTTCCAAAACCCTTCCCATAAGCATGGAGACTATTTTAATAGTAACAAATATATAATAAGCTGTTCAGCATGCACACAGGGTGATTGGTCAGGTGCACAAATTAGAAGTGTGAATTTTAGACAGGCAATTTTAGATAAGGCAAAGCAGGTGTAGATCACTTGGTCAGCAAATTTTTTTCAAACTAATTTTTACTTACCATTTCCTAATCATGCTTACATTGTATTTGGCTGCAGCAGAACATATAGAATCTTAACATTAGCATGTTAATCTTCACACTTTCATGGAGTGCAGCACATCCAATGTTTACATGCTTTTAATGTTCTCCCACCTGACTGTCAACAATTTTGAGATGACCGTTCTGTATTGTTTTATGTATTTAACGTTGGTACAACAGGAGAAAGGTATATTTATGTTCAGTGTTTAGTCCATTTTAAAATTCTATGCATAGCTGCTAGAATTGTCCTAGAGTTTATTTTCTGCTCTTCAACAGCAATTGCAGACACACAGGATGAAAATCACCTTACCTTAGTGTACCACATGAATAATTACAAACACTTTGCACTAGTGCACTTTGCACTATTTCTCAAGAAATAAGATCAGAAAAAAAAATCTGACATTCAATCCCTGGAAGATAGGTATATTGTAGCCATGAAAGGATGCACATTGTACTCAAATAGGCTATGGCATTCAAGTGATGATAGGTTGGTATTAATAGGTCCAAAGTGTCAAGAAAACATTTCCCACACCATTACGCCACCTCCATCAAACTGGACTGTAGCATAACCTCTGTGCATAAAAATCCTCAGAGAGCAGCAGTTACAGAAATACCCAAGCCATCCCAATCATGCCATGGTCAAAATCACTGGGATCAACATTTTGATGGTTGATGCAGATAAAGCTGCTATCCCTTATCTACATGCTTTTATGATCTTTTATGATCTGCTGCTAAATGACTGGCTAATTAGATAATTGCATGCATGAGTAGGTATACACATATTCCTAATAAAATGTCTGGTTAGTATATATTCATCAGTGAACATTACCAGCAAATATTCTTTGTCGAATTTGGTAGACGTCAGGGAACACTACAGATGAACAGTTTATTTGTTTTTTACCAAAAAAAAAAAAAAAAAACCTTTACAACTGCTGACATTCTGACAAAACATAGTTGTTTTTACAAATGAGCTTCCAGCTGATTGAATATGCATAAAATGCATAAATTTACATTCCCATTACAACAAAACAGACTTTGAATGATAACAGAACTGAGATGTTTAATTTATTGTGAATTGTGCAGAGCGTAAAGCCTTTATGTTTCAGATAATATAACAATATTGGCTGTACAGAAGGGGTTTTCTGTAAAGCCTTCATGTTTAGGTTTCATTACTATAGTTTAAGAAAGACATAAATGCATTTTATCCAAAAATCTGAAAAATGATTGACATACCCAAAATGAAAATGTTATCAACAATTAACATTAAGCAATTACTGTCATAAGTACACTCCAAAAAACATAAAACATATTAGAAAAATGCATTATGAACAATGTATTTGTATAATATCATACATAACATGGCAGGAAACTACTGTAAAATACAGTGATGAATATAAAAGTACTCAACAGTCTTATTTAATTTTGTAGCCTAAACGAAGTGAGGTTGAGATATTCCTTGCAGTAAACATTTTTAGGATTAGAAACATCCCAACAATTACCATCTTTTCCAGTTAAATACGAAGCACTGATTGATGGCAATTGTTAGTGTTTTATTTTTCCATTTTTGCTGGCTACAACTCAGGAGTCATGTGACATGATGCGTAAATAGATACTGTACAAACAGTTCAAGAGAGGTAAACATACAGTACCAGTCAAAAGTTTGGGCACACCTTTAATTCAGTGGTTTTTCATTATTTTAAAAAATTTCTGCTTTGTAGATTAATACTAAAGTGATCCAAACTATAAAGGAATACATATGGAATTATTTAGTAAACAAAATGTGGTAAACAAACCAGAATATGTTTTAAATTTATAATATATTTATATTATATAAGATAATTTATGTTTATCTTGCTTAGTTGACAGCTTTTCCCACTCAGCTTTATGAGGTAGTCACCTGGAATGGTTTTCAGTTAACAGCTGTGCCTTGTCAAGTTAATTTCTTGCCCTCTTAATGTGTTTGAGACCATCAGTTGTGTTGTGAAGAGGTAAAGTTGGTGTACAGTTGGTGTACAGTTGAATAGCCCTATTTGGGTAATGTTCTAATCCATATTACAGCAAGAACTACTCAACTAAGTAAAGAAAGACTTTAAGAGATGAAGGTCAGTCAGTTGAGATGGTTTGGGATGAGTTGGAGCACAGAGTAAAGGCATTTCAAGTGATTACCTCATGAAGCTGATTGAGAGAATGGCAAGAGAGTGCAAAGCTGTAAACAAAGCAAAAGGTGCCCACTTTGAAGAATCTAAAACCTGAAACATATTTTGGTTTGTTTAACAATTTTAAGTTTACTGCATGATTCCTTATGAGTTCCTTCATAGTCTGGATGACTTCAGTATTAATTTATAATGTAGGAAGAAAAAACAAACATTGAATGAAAGGGCGTGTCCAAACTTTTGACTGGTACTGTATATCTAATGCAGTCTTCTGAAGCAATATTGTGTTTTTGACATTGTGATGCAAATTTTTACCTCATGAAAAATTAATCTAATACAAAGTAAACCTTGTTACATTGGAACATAAAAGTTGGCACTCTATTAAAATTACAATTGTATGTACGCTTGCATATACAGTATTTTTATTTTTACTTATCTGAAGGTTGGTTTAGGCTATTTTAATGTCTAAACACTTATATTTTCATGTCCAACTGAATTTATGTATTTTGTAGATTACATAACTCCAGCAAATGTATTCTTCATATTTTAATATTTTATATTTCTTAAATGTATAATATTTTAATAATAATCTTGAGGTGATTCATATTTCCCTCTCTGGATCAACCTACTTATTTTAAAACTGTTTTACTGATCCTCCTTTGAATTTGAGTCAATGATTTCCAGTATTGGACATGAGATGTGGTCTCTATTGGGCATTCTAAGATTAAATTCAAGCATTCTACAAGACAAAACCAGCCAGATTTATTCAAAAGTTTAAAAGATTTTATTTGACGAAAATGAGGGTGGAAAATTGTCATGTGGTTTAAATGTGTGGACTGGCTTCCCGCAGATGATGAAGAACTATGTACAAGAACACTGAGCCCACAAAACTGAAGTTCAGTTCACATGAAACTTTCTTACACTATTGTTGGTACACACCACATTCTAAGGCAAACCATATTGTTTTTGTGACAGAGGCCAAAGTCATGTTTACAATATAGCTGCTAAAAAAAACATCCACAACTATGTACTATGCAAAATCATCATAAGCCAGTGGCTAATGGATAGACATAAATAGTGGAATTATCTGAGCACATTACGGATTATTGTGATTTATTGCTCAACATAATGTTTAAAACTGAATGTTTGGATCAGCATTAGTGAGAGAAAAAATTGTATCTGCAATTTTAAAAGATTTCTTTTATTATGAGTGTCCCAAATCTTATCTCTATGAGGCAATCAAAGCAGATGATCCCTTATAGATAAGCGCGTAAAAATATTAAATGGTGGTAGTTGGACTAGTTGGTTTTGTGTATGTAAAAAATAAGCTTTAAGTAAAGTGAAGAAATTTTAAAATGTCACAAGTGTCTAAGGCCTTGCAGGCCACAAAAAAGGAAAAAAAAAAATCCCCCCCTGTCTCTGCCCTGAACCAACCTCAAAATGAATCTTAACAATTGTCATCAGTGGAGGACCAAAGTGATCACATCCAGGAAGAGTTCCATCAATGTAGTCTGGATTCACAGATCTCTTTCCCACCTCTCTTACCTAGAGCTACATCATGTTCAACACTGACAGCTTATCCCACACACTTGATCACTCACTCGCTCACACTCTCTTTCACACACACATACACGTGCTGTACTTTACAAAGGAACCTGTTCAACCTGATTCACCATCTCAAATACTCGCTGGCTACTCTCTATGCATGGTTACTAAGAGAATAAAGAAACTCATCTTGAAAATGAATTAATTCTTCATTCTTCGCTTGCCAAAAAAGCTCTGGTGATTTTCTCTCTCCCAAACATGCTCCTTCTTTCACTGACTCTGTGCCATATTCTTGCTCTCCACTTTGTTGCAGTGGAGGATGAGCATGGTTTTTACATCATAAAGTATTTTCCCTTAGTTCAGCCCACTCTAGCCCAGCTCAGGAAGGCAGGGATGTCTCGAACCGGGACATTCCTGGTTAGAGCTTTCACACGCAAATTACGGTCATCTGTGAGCAAAACCACGTCCCTGTGCAGGCGAACTGGCCCATCTGACAGAAAATAAAATAATTAATTTTAGACATGTCAACACAGGAAAACAATTCAACACACTTCTCTAAAACAACTACAAACAGAAAACATAGCAACATCCTTTCTCAAATCCAGCCCAAATTTGTTTACTGGCTTAGGGGAACTAATTTCTCACCTCTCTGAGCAGGCATAAAGTCCTTAGCCTTGTCTTGACAGTAATGCAGGCAGCAGGACAGAATCACATCATCATTATTGCCCTAGAAATAAAAATGGACAAAAACACATTCAGAGTTTTATATACCAGAAGATAAGTTTAGTTGCTGGGAATACCCATCCAGGCCACATTATCATATTTTGATTGTAGGACTCATGGTTCATGTGATATGGCACAAAATGTATAATGCATAATCTTTCAGCCAATTAAGGCTCATCTCATTTGCCTCAGTAACAGGAGGGAGTACTACAGATAGAGCAAGTTTCATGTCTCTAGGATTTAAGGTCTGGTCTGCACAATTTGTTTAATGGAAGAAGACAAAGAAGAAAAAATACTAACAATTGCAATAGGGCCCAACACTTTGGCTTAGACAGATAGATATCTGCAGGGTATAAATATCTAAAGACCACCAAGTGGTCTTAGCAAACATCACCTCCACTGGCCAGTCCTTGCCATACTGAACAATGAAGAGACCATACACCAACATATTCATGAAGTTTTATGCAAACAGCTCAGTGCTAGTTGTGTAGAATGCCTGTTGAAAGCTTACTGTTGGAAAGCAGCCACATTTTTAGTAATTCATTGGTGATGAAAAAGATTAGCACACTGATGTAGCACACCAATTCTCAGCTTGATCAAACCTTCAGTTCCTGAGAAAAATTTACCTGACCTTAGCTTAACCCCTATGTATGACCACAGCTTTGCAGAATCTCTCAGAATCTTCTTCTATATTTGCCAATCCATTTCAGCGTGAATGCACAAAATCATTAGTTAGAGCTGTACAAGTATATTAAGCTCCTTCAAAGAAATGATTGAAGGGATAGCCATACTGTTTAAAAAATGTAAACATTATTGAGTTTCACACTTTCCTGAATAGTTATATATAGACTCCAGGTTTGTGATGACTGGTCAAATGTCTTGTTCAAAGGGACTTTTTCACAAAAGTAGGTTTTGCATTTCTCATGGCAGAAATTAGTGGATGGGGTCAAAATGAATTCGGGTTTAATATGATGTTGGGACACACTTTGCAGCTATAATAGATTTAACTCTTCTAGGAAGGCTTTCCACAAGGTTTAGGAGTGTGCTAATTGGAATTTATGTTCATTCTTCCAGAAGCACGTTTGTGAGGTCAGGCACTGATGTTGGACGAGAAGATCTATTGCGTTGAGGTCAGCACTCTGTAGGCCAGTCAAGTTCTTCCACTCCAAACTCACTCTGTGTCTTTATGGACCTTGCTTTGTGCACTGGTGTGCAATCATGATAGAATGGGCCATTCCAAAATGGTTCTCATTTGGGAGCATGAAACTCTCCAAAATCTCTTGGTATGCTGGAGCATTAAGAGTTCCTTTGACTGGAACAAACTTTACACTTGGCACAATGCAGTCAGACAAGTACCTTTCTCCTGGCAACCGCCAAACTCAGACTCATCCACGCCAGATATAAAAGTGTGATTCATCACACCAGAGAACACGTCTCCACTGCTCTAGAGTCCTGCGGTGGTATGCTTTACAACACTGCATCCGACGCTTTCCATTGTGCTTGGTGATGCAAGGCTTGGACGCAGCTGCTTGGCCATGGAAGCCCATTCCATGAAGCTCTCTATGCACTGTTCTTGAGCTAATCTGAAGGGCACATGAAGTTTGGAGGTCTGTAGCAATTGACTCTGCAGAAAGTTGGCAACCTCTGCACACTATGCACCTCAGCATCCACTGACCTGCTCTGTCATTTTATGTGGCCTACCCCTTCTTAGCTGAGTTGCTGTCATTCCCAATCTCTTCCAAGTTGCTTAATTTCCATACTTCCATTCAAAAAGTTAAACTTTCATAGATTATAATTTCAGGGCCCACAATTTATTTATTTGTTTATTTTTTACATAATTAGGGCTTCCAGTTCATAAAACTAATAAGGGAGCATAAAAGGGAGCACAACATTCTAGGTTAGTTTAGTATCTGAAGCATCAGCAGTTGTTGGCTTGCTTACAGGATCAAAATGGCCAGAAAGCACTGCTGACACTGACAGAAAGAACAACTTTAGATACATGTCAGTCTATTGTTGTGTTAATAAAGGAAAGCTACTCAATGAGAGATACTGCAAAGAAACCGAAAATATCTTGCCATACTGTTAACTACTCCTGTCAGAGAGTAGCACAAACTGGCTCTAACAAGGACAGAAAAAGGAGTGGGAGGCCCCGATTTATAACTGTTCAAGAAGGTAAAGTACAGTTTAAGACAGACACCTCAGGTTGTCAACTGACAGCTTCACTATATGGAACCCATCAAACACCAGAAAAAAAGACATTGGAAGATTGGAAGTAAGTGTTGTGGACAGATGAGTCCAAGTTTTAGGTCTTTGGATCAAACAGAAGAACATTTGTGAGGCGCAGAAATGATAAAAGGATGCAAGACCAATGCTTAATGCCGTCTGTCAAGCTTGGTGGAGGAAACATGGTGGTCTGGGGATACTTTAGAGGTGGTAAAATGGGAGATTTATATAGAATGGAAAGGACCTTAAAGAAGGAAGGCTACCACAAGATTTTGCAACACTGCTTTTGCAACAACGCTTGATTGGAGCCAATTTCAACAGAATAATGACCCCAAACACACCTCCAAAATGTGCCAGCAATATAAAAAAAATAAGGAGTCAGCCAGAATTCTGACTGTAATGGAGTAGCCAGCATAGTCTCCAGATCAGAACCCTATTGAGCTGTTGTGGGGGCAGCTTGACCACACGGTATAGAGGAAGAGAGCATGAAGCCATGCTCCATGAAGCATGAGGTGAAATCACATCAGCTTACCAGGATGTAATTGCTGCCAAAGGTGGATTTTTGATCATTTCCATTAAAACATTACTGTCTTACTGTTTATTTGCTATATTTCCTAATCTCATGTGTGTTTCCATTGAAAACATTTCACAGTGATCCCAAACTTTTGAGCGGTAGTATGTGTGTGTGTGTACACACACACACACACACACACACACAGGGGTTAGACAATGAAACTGAAACACAGTTTCATTTTAGACCACAATAATTTATTAGTATGGTGTAGAGCCTCCTTTTGCAGCCAATACAGCATCAATTCATCTTGAGAATGACATATACAAATCCTGCACAGTGGTCAGAGGGATTTTAAGCTATTCTTCTTGCAGGATAGTGGCCAGGTTACTACATGATGCTGGTGGTGGAAAACGTTTCCTGGTATTACCCTGGATACCGTGGCTCTTGATACATCACAAAGACTTGCTGTCTTGGTCACAGATGCACCAGCAAGACGTGC
>JAOVVG010162983.1:0-12517 GCA_028566375.1 Leptodoras nelsoni | reverse complement strand
TCACGTGTTCATTCATAGTTTTGATGCCTTCAGTGAGAATCTACAATGTAAATAGTCATGAAAATAAAGAAAACGCAGTACAGTCCAAACTTTTGGCCTGTACTGTACATACACAAGCTTTTCTATGCTAATGTGTAGTTTTTATACAATTCATACTGTATAATGAGTTCTAAATATCTAAACGAGTGATCTAAATATTTTCGATAACAATATCAACCTAATTAAATGAAATATACAACAAGAACTTTCCTTATTCATTAGACAAAATAATGGACTATAGACATTCCTCTTAACACATTTTTCATTTGAATTAGGCTTTTTAATGTCATGTTTCAGGTAGTCAGATCAGCCTGTAACATTTTTTATCCCTGTTAGTATATTGACATACTGTGATGTAGCAGTGTGAGGTGAGTGAGTGGAGCAGGAACAGAGGGAGTGGTGGAGGTTAAAGATCATGATGGGCCTGATGGTGCAGCTTCTGCAGGCTCTCTATAATAATGCTCAGTGTTCTCCAGCAGGTTGGTAACAGTTCTATCCACACAGTTTGTGGATCCCTGAATCTGAACCCAAATCTTCTTGGGAAAATACTATGCTTTAAAATAAAAAGGTTTTGCCAGTTTTTGCATATCATCTTTACTCAGCAAACAATTTGTCAGTTCATACATTTCAGTACAGGTTTTGTACTCTATACAGTTTCTACCAGCTGAATCTGTACTTACCCAGGTGTATGATGTGGGAAACTGGGTGCTTTTTCCTTTTCCTTTTGATGTGCTCAGCTTTGTCTGCTCTGGGAATCTGCCTTGTATCCACACAGTTTGTTTGCATGAAATGGTCATAAAGTAAACACTGGTCAGAAGCTGAAGACAGGAACAATAGATTAAACGAGATCAAACCCACATGGGGGTTTCATTTGTCCACAGTTATATTTGATGTATGACGTATATTCTAAATGTTGTATGAATACATGTATAAACATATAAATATTTGAACAATTGTGAATAAGTGCATGGTTCATCTATATAGTTTATTTCATAATATTTTCCCATTTATTTTTGTCTATTGATTAAATTCAACTTGCCCTCTAGAAGTCCACCTGCCAGCTGTCTCTGCTTTAATCATGACCTTTAAACAGGCACAGTCATAGCTAAATAGCATGCTGGTGCATTAAAAACAAGCTTGGGACATTGTTCTGTTGTGGAAAAACGCAACAACAGGGAGAACAAATGTATACCAACTGATCCAGTGACCTTCACATCAACTCTCACATAATTTCACTTATTATCACCATATCTGTAAACTACTATAAATATCCTTATAATGAGGCAATGACTTAGACAAACAGTCCTCTGCGTGAGTGCTGTGGGGATTTGTTTCTGACCCCTATATACTAATTCTTTCTGTTAGTGTTGTCTCACAAAAACCTAAGATTTTAAGCTGTAGCCTAATATGCTCTTATCAGACTGCAAAATGACTTACATTCTAGTAGTTATATAAACTGTGCATTTGCTGTATTTAGCATTAACATGCAAATTAGCTCATTATAAAATGCAGCGTGCTTCTCATATTTTCTATTTTATGAATAAGATGGTTGCCACATCAAAAACTGAGTTTTCTTTTGTTCCCTTTTTAAACTCACTGACATTTTTATAAGGTGCAAGGTAAACATTGGCAATCATAAAGCATTTGCCTCTTATTAAGATTAGTTTTTATTATCAAATGTAGTTGGAGAAACAAAGGCATTCATGTAAATGTCTCTCAGACTACTTCCTGTAGTGGACTGAGCAATCTGAATAAAATCTGTTTCAGATGCATTTACACGTTCTTTTTGTGGACAATCTCCATCCAGATTCAATCCTGCTTTTCAAGTGGCATGAAAAAAAAGTGTAACACCAAGACATAAATGTAATCACACTCAGGCTGCAACCTCATCAATCAGTAATTTCCTACATTCCGTTTAGATTCCATTTAAATTGTGTTGGTGTTGTGTAATGTATTAAGTGTTAGTATGGTAAGGTGGTTGGGTTTAATAGTAAACTACAGAAACACTGCATGCCTTACAACCATCAAGGTTGACTGGAAAAAGCACCTTATTAAAAGAGAAAAAAAATGATTAACTATTATTGAGCAATATACAATATCTGACCATATGTTTGTGGACACCAGACCATCAAACCAATATACGGGCCTTCCCCAAACTGTTGCCACAAAGTTTAAAGCACACAATTGTATAGAATGTCTTTGTATGTTGTAGCATTCCCATTTTACTTCACTGGAAAAAAAAAACTAAAAGCTGTTCCAGCAAGACAACACCCCTATGAGTTTCTACCTCTGGTCTGTTTCTACCATTGTGAGTGCCCTCCTCTTCTCATGTTGTCACAATGTGTATGAGAATACTATCAGTATATTGATGGTTCACAATGCAGACAGAGGTGGAGATGGAGGGCAATTCAGACCGAGGGTAATGGATCAGAAAAGAAATCAGAAAAGCACCCCTCTATGTAAAGGGAGTAAAAGATGTATGTATCGATATATGAATATACTAGTATATTTGTGAGAAAAAGTGACTGAAAAAGCGGAAAAGAGACAGCAATACTAGAGAGAATGATTTATTTGTTACTTCTTAAAGAAGATGCAGTCAGGGTAGTTACTCCAAATCCTATCATCGGTGTATAGTGGTTAACAAAGGCACAGCGCACTGCACTGCGCTCCCTTCGGTCCTCCAGCACTGCCTGACTGGTTCCACCATCTACCAAGGGCAAATGCTCCTCACGACTCTTCTTCGTTTTGGCACCGAGGTGGTGGAATGAGCTTCCTCTAAGCGTCAGTACAGCCGAATCTCTGTCCATCTTCAAACAACATCTTAAAACTTCTTTTCCACAGATTCCTAAACTAGTTATCCTTTTCATTAAAAAAAACAAAAAACAAAAAAAACACTAAAAAAAAATGTTCATACCTGATTGTATTCTTAATAGACATCTGAGCTAGTATGCATAAGAATATATTTGTTGATGGTGACCTCAAAGAACTTTTTGCAAGTCGCTCTGGATAAGGGCATCTGCTAAATGCCTAAATGTAAATGTAAATGCAAATGTTCCTGTAGAATTGCCAGTCTCACTCAATCTGTCAAAGGCTGGCTGCTAGGAGCCGCTTGCTGGTCACTGCATGCCGATCACATAGGAATTCCGAAACAAAGCAAAACAGGAAAACATCACTTCTTGTACATCACAGCTTTCCCTAGCAGATAGCATTCTCCCTGTGCTGCCCTACACTTTTAAACCCCATCCGGTAAATCAGCTATGGGAAAGAAAAATGGGAAAGAAGCATGAAGCAAGAAAAAGAGAGCAAGAGAGTGAAAGAGAATAAATAACAGATTTTTAAAATAAAGGAAATAGAAAAAAAACCACCGTCTGTTTGAATGTACTATTTATCACAATGTCTCAAATTTTCAGAGTGGTAACATTCAGGTCTATGTCTGTCAATAAATATAGTAGCTGCTTTTGGAGCCTGTGCATATTATTTTATCCTGTCAAATCTCACCTGCAGGGACAATGATGTGAAGCACAGTTAATGAGCATGCTTATACTGCAAGCCAAATCGAAACAGGGACATGGCAGATAAGATTCAAGAATTCAACAGTGATGTGGTATAATTCAATTTGACAACCAAGATTACAGAAAAGAAAAACAGGTTCAAGTTGTTTAATTTAAGCAGGCATTGACCGTATGACCTTCTCCACTTTTCACCACAATGGGCCATGTCCTCATTTCAAAATCACAAAGGGAAACATCATCTGTTATACCAACCTGTGCCTGCCTCATAATTGCCAGTATTTGACCAACTGATAAACACAAATTGTAGACGGCGAAAGAGCACAGGGGCATTAGTTAGAGTGAAGTCATTGTTACGGACTGTGCCCCACTTGCCATTATCGAAAATCTTCAGCAGCAACACAAAGCTTTAGTTTGCTAGCTAGAGGAAAGATATAAGCAGGAAGGGAGCCGTCACTGCATCCCAAACACTCACATTGGTCTAAAGGTGGCCTAAAGACAAACAAGGACAGAGAACATTTTAGAAATGATCAGTGGTAGACACATCTGGATAGTTGTAGTAACTGTAGGATATTTACAGGGAATCCAGAGACATTTGTTCATCAATATGTGCAAATTTGGTGAGTATGGCTGGATTCAAACCTTGGTGATACATTCCTTGCTGCCTTCAGAGATTGTTCCACTTGCTGCCTTCAGAGATTGTTCTGAATTAAAGGGTGAACGTGAAGGCACTGCAATTTCACTGCACCATGGACAGGAGTTGTTCTCAAATTGTTTTTAGATGCATGAGCAAAAACATGATGAAATAGATTAGTGAATCAGCCATCAGACAAGATGTAATCTTCACCCAGTGACCAAAACACTTATGCCCAGGTCCATGAGCAAATGAATGAATTATGCCACTTTTCACGGTTCAGAATGTAGAAAATGTAAAATCTCTTACTTTGAGCAGGATTTTCATCTCCCATTTTTGGGGTGTGCAACAGCATACCCTTCAGTCTCTGGTGGATTCTGGCTGGCAACTTCATAGATGTGTACTTTGCCATGAATCCCCAAATCCCCTGTGTCAACCTTGAACCACCCTTAACAGTTACTGCCCTGGATGAAGACCCCTGGGCAATGGTAGTGTTCACCACCTCACTGCTCCTGTTCTTTCATCAATAACCACCAACAGAAGTTGCAGTTCCACCTTTTGATTCTCCTAAGTATCCTATTGTCTTCGGCTTCCAGCTAAGCCACCACAACCCTCACATAGACTGGTCCACTTGATTAGTGAGTGAGGTCCCACCTGCCATACCACATGACTTTTCCCCACAGCTTTGCCTTCATCTTCTGAATCTCTAGAACTTTCTGAGTCCCTCATTCTCTGAAGGAAGTGTTAAACAAGAAGAAAGTTGCCCACTATCCCTCCATCCTCACTGCTCCTATGACTGATCTATTGGTCTGCTCCCAGGCACTAGCCACCCAGGGGAAGAATCCTTTCTGTATCTGGATCTAAACAAAGCCATGGATAAATACATCAGAATACACCATACATCCTTGACTTACATCTCTCCAGCAGGTGCAAGATTCTTTGTTGTGGAGAAAAGAGATGAGGTCTTCACGCTTGCCTTGTTTACTGGGTCTTCAACAAGGTGACTATCAAGAACTGCTACTCTCTTCCATTTGTGTCTACTGCATTTGAGCTACTGCAGTGTACAAAAAATTGGGACCTCAGGAATACCTAACATCTGGTCTGTATCAAAGATAGAAAGAAGCAGAAAACTGCATTCAAATCCGAACAGGGCCCTATGAGTACCTGGTCATACCATTCAGCAGGATGAATGGCCCAACCAGTCTTCCAAGCCCTCATCAATGACAGTCTGCTTAACATGCTCAACCACTTTGTCTTTGTTTACTCAGATCACAGTTTATGTCTCTTTATAAACACATTAGTCAGGTCGGGCAAATCTGGCAATGCCTCCTGAGGAATCACTTGTACATAAAGCCAGAGAAGTGCAAAATATACTTTTGTTTCACACCAGCTGTCCCCCATAGAATGGACTTATGACTTTGCCAATGGAAAACTGCTGGCCATCAAGTTGGCTTTGAAGGAATAGAGGCACTCTTTGGACGGGGCTCAACAACTATTCACTGTGTGGAATGATCATAAGAATTTGTAATATATCCAGCAGGTGAAGAGACTAAACCCCTGTCAGGCCAGGTGGGCTCTGTTCTTCAGTTGTAGGCTATGTCAATTGCCAGAGCTTTTACTTTTACAGAGTTTACTGGGCAATACAGATGATTGTCTGACAGGTACAGTGGAATACTGCAATGAGGACATTGTTAAGACACATTAGCAATAAAACCAGAATGTGAACATGCATTATTGACCTACTGTGCTTGCACACAGAGGAATTTCTCCTCTGCATTTAACCCATCCATGCAGTGAAACACACATATTTTACACACATTGGTGAAGTGAGCACACACTAACTCGGGGTGGTGGGCAGCCTTGCTCAGGATGCCTGGGGAGCTTAGGGGGGGTTGGTGGTTAGGTGCCTTGCTCAACAGCACTTCAGTCATGACTTGTCGGTTGTAGGGATCGAACTGGGGACAAGGCTGTCATGAGGCTGATTCCTTAACCACAAGTCCATGGCTGCCATCTTAACTAGCCATGCTCATATCTTTCATTCTTCCCTTCATTTTTCCCAGCATGATCCTGCATTTCTGTCATGCTTCCTTAAAAGAGGATCTCTCATTTGTCTTCATTCTTGCCTTCCTTATGACATGACAGCAAAGCATTGGTGATCCTACTAAGCAAGATGTTTGCCTCATGAGCACTGCTTCTAGGGGGCAGGTTAATGTTACTGATTGGTACCACAAAAGCCCTAATGCATTCTTCCTTATAGCTAGAGAGCTTTTGAGAGGTTGAGCTCCCTGCTTTAACTCCAAATGTAATCAGTGGTGGGATTGTGGCTCTCACAGTGGAGTATGAGAGTGCTTATTAACTTCAGATTGTATGTGTAAAAGGAGGATAATCATCTTGCATAGAAATGATTATCACATGCAATCCTATGATCACAGTGAGAGCCTGAACTGGGTTGCTTTTGGGTTCATATTCACTCATTCCCTCCTTTGCTGGCAGGAACATTTCATTTCCTGCATAAAACCTGTGAACCACAGGTACTTACTTACACCCCCTGCATCTCTCTCCACCTGATTAAATTCACAAAGGACATGACGTTAGCACATCAGTTGAATGAGATGTGTAAGAGCGGGGCAATAATGAACAGTGCACAGGGAAGAGTGCCAATTTAAAACCACTGCAGTGTCAGGAGAAAAAGAGAGAGAGAAATATATAGATATTAATTTGAAACATTTTAATTTTACCAATACCTTTTTCATGCCAAAGACAAACTGGCTATTAAGGAGATGTCAGACCATAAAGCCAGTCATTCATATCAAGGCATTTAGTGTGCATGTGTATATTTAGTGTCAGAGCTTCAGGTCAAATGCCATGTTACCTTGTCCTTGAGTCAGCGTGCTGGTTATGTTATAGCAGGAGCCCTGTGGGAATCATTAAGCCTGATCAGAGCATTGCAATCAACTTGGCATAATTACGACTCTGTAAATTAACACAGCCAGAGGTAAGGATGTAGTGATTTAGCAATAAAAACCCAAGATGCTTGTTATTTCCCCTGCTGAGCTCTATAAGACAGGGTAGAATTCCTAATGTGACTCTGATAAATGAAATTAACATTTTGGCCAAGTGGCTGATGAGTTGTAATAAACGTACAAACCCCATTTCCAGAAAAGTTAACACTTTCTTAAAATGCATTAAAACGTGTCTTGTGTTATTTAACAAACAAAAGGACAAAGAAAGAATTTGCAGTATTTTCAATGACAAACTTAATTCTATTTGTTAAATATAAAACAAATTTAGAAACTGATGCCTGCAACACAAGCAAAAAAAAAAAGTTAGGAGAGAAGCATGTTTACCACTGAATCATATCACATTTTTGTGTGACTATACTAATTAATTCGGTGGGAATACAAATTATTGCAGTTTTGCAATTTTTGCCCATTGTTTCTGTATACAAGACTTGAGCTGCTCAACAGTCTGTGGTCACCGTTGTCTGATTGTCCTCTTCATGATGCACCATACATTTTGAATAGGAGACAGATCTGGACTGCAGGCAGGCCAGTCAAGCACAGGTACTGTATGTCTGTGAAGCCACACTGTTGTAACTCCAATGAGGCCTGGCATTGTCTTTCAGACCATATCAGATGACTTCAGGCCCAGAAAACTCACCAGCATTTCTGTGCACAATTAATTTATGGCTTCCTCTTTGCACGATACAGTTCCGGTTGCATTTCTTGGTGCAGCAGCGGACTTTCCAAGCAATACCACATGGGGACTCAATGGTCACATACATTCAGCAGTGGTGTCTGCTGACATTTATGCACCAAGATTTCTCCTGACTCTTATCCAGAACGACTTACAAAAGTGCTTAGTCATTAACTTGGAATATCCAATGCTAAGGCCGGTAGACCTGAATTCAAGATACCTTGAGCTATAATACTGCTAGAATTTTAGCCATGTACTACCTATTAGACGTTATAAATCCCAGAACCCAAGTATTCCTAAGCTACACAAAACCTGTGAAAATAAGACATAGGAAATACTATGCTGCTATAAGTTGTTGCTGTTGTTGTTGTTTTCAACCCCTTTATTTCTCTGTCAATTAAACATAAAGCATATTATTTAGTAACTACGAACAATAATTCAGTAATGATGGTAAAACTAATAGGAAAGGTCAGGAATGTAGTGATTGTTATGTCAAAGACAAAACTCCCAGAACACAGCTTGGCCTACAAGCATGACTGTTGCAAACAGCTTGCCAATTGCCTGACCATTGGCTGCCTTTTGTTCCATTAGACTGTCTTACAATCTGGACTTGTGTGCAACCTTTCTAAATATTGCTTTTGTTTCACTGAACTTCTGTTCCTGCCTGCCTCATAGGTCTCAAGGACTGCATCAAGGACTCATAGCTAGTATGAACCTGAAACACTTGTTTTCAGATTGGTTTTACACTATTTTCAAATCTAATCCACATAATGTTTTATCTGTCATGAAAGTACGACGCAGCTTATTGTAAAGCTCAAGATAAGCCTCAACAATCAAGGCTCTGACATTTCACATAGCTTGATGACGACAGCTTGCAGAGATTTAGCTAATGGGAGGATGTCAGCATCAGAGCAACGTAGTATTATGTAGTATTATTGATACTCAGAGATGTATTATCAGTATTCAAGTGTTATTGACATAAGTTTGTACCCACCGACTGCTTATGGAAGTTTCAGGAGTTAAGTACTTGTGGAACTAAGGACAGAGGCATGAACTGGTGAGAAACTGTGAGATAATATGAGTGTGTTCTTCTCTCTGGGAGTCATTAGTGAGGTGTTGCAATATTTACTGTGTTACCTGATTAAAGGCTCAGGTAGGGGACATTTTCTATGATTGTTGTTGAAGTTTTTAGTTGCTTTAGTCTTTTATATAAGAGATTTATTTAATTGTGATATATACACAATACTGATGTTGTGATCAGTGTTATTTCACAGTGTTATATTCAGGTCCAAACCTGGCTCAGTCTTGTGAATCTGTGAATCTCTTCATTGTGAATCTGTCTTCATTCTCCACGGAATATCAAATTATATGAATGTTTTCATCAGTCCTGTGCCAGAACATAAATGGGAACAGAGTAATACACATGTTTTGTGGCACCTCCTGTAATTTCACCTTACTCCCACAAATAAACCTTAATATACTGCAAACTACTATATTAATGAGGAATTGTCTGATTTATTTTACTGCTTTTTCAGAGTGCTTTCTCCTCCTCCTGAACTGTAAATGATGAGTTCAGTGGCTCCAGAACCAAACAAGTAGATACCAAAGATCATGATGTGTGTGCACAACCACCTGGCCTAAAAAGTGGAAGTCTTAATGAGAACTATGACGCAGACAAGTCACCCTCTGCTACTTGAAATACACCTACCTAGGGCCTGCTTTTGACACACTGAGCAAGGCCAGCTTTCACATGGTGACTTACAGTAAGATTTGGAGTAGCTTCACTGAAGGCATCTTCTTTGTTTTGCTGTCTCTTTCTTTCTTCCTTATTGCCACTTTTCACCCTTTATCACTTGTATCTTTAACATATTGAACTCTTTTTACTCCATATAGAGAGAAAAATCCTTATGTCAAACCTACACTATATATGGGGTGTAAGGGTTGGGAGTCCAAATACTTTTGGCCATTTAGTGCTCCGTCTATTGCTTGGCAATAGTTAATCATTTTTTCTCATTTTATATATAATTAACCTAATGTTTTAAGGCATGCAGTGCTTTTTGTAGTTTACTGTTAGATCTAAACACCTTATGATGCTAATGTAATACCAACAATACAGCAAGATATTACACAATAAAAACACAATTTATTGATTAGTAGAAATACCGTTTATACCCAAATGCAGTCAAATAATGAATTAATTTTTACATTTTAATAAACAATTCAAAGATGTCTTAAACAGTCCCTATTCTGAAAAAGTAATGCTCACACCCTGAATAGTTTCAGTATACTGTATAAATGGAATGTAATGAAATGTATATGAAATTAATTACTGATTGGTAAGGTTGCAGCCTGAGTGTGATGCTGTTTTCAACATTCTTTATATGTTAGATAAATATTAGATAGTGTTTACACTTGTTTCATTTCACTTGAAAATCAGGATTGTATCTGGATGGAGATTATCAACATAAAGAAAGTGTAAATGCACCCAAGACACCCCTGAAACAGATTTAATTCAGATTACTCAGTCCACTGACTCAGGTCTGAGTCAGATTTACATGAATGCCTTTGTTTCTCCAGGCTACATTTAATAATGAAAACAACAAATATCTGGAGCCTTTTAAAAATATCAGTGAGTTTAAAAATGGCATGGAAGTAATCAGAATGTTTTGATGCAGCAACCCTCTTAATCCTAAAACAGCAAATAATGAGAAACACATGGGAAGTTATTCATTAATTCATTTTCTTGACCGCTTTTTACTTTTCAAGGTCACAGGAGAGCCGGTGCCTAGCCGGCAGCATAGGGCGCAAGGCAGGAACAACCTTAGACAGGAGGCCAATCCATCGTAGGGCACACACACACACACACTCGCGCACACACTTACACACTAGGGCCACTTTAGAGACACCAATCAACCTAACGTGCATGTCTTTGGACTGTGGGAGGAAACCAGAGTACCCAGAGTAAACCCAACCGGACACGGGGAGGACATGCAGACTCCACACAGAAAGGACCCAGACCGCCCCACCTAGGGTTCGAACCCTGGACCTTCTTGCTGTGAGGTGACGGTGCTACCCACCGAGCCACCATGTCGCCCCATGGGAAGTTATAATGAGCTAATTTTCATGTTAATGTCCAGTACATTAGTTTACAGTTTAACTGTTTATTAGTTACAGTTGAATTAAGTTGGGAATTGGTTGTATTGGATTAATAAATCAGCTTTGTTATTTTGGTCTCTTATAATGTACAAGATTTGTTGTGGCTGGCTATATTGCTGTAGACAATGTATTAAGTAAGATACTATATATTGTTATCTTCCTACTACTGGCAGAATTTTACTTTTGCCTTTTAAAATGGCTTGTAGATTATAATTCACTAATAACTGATTTATGCATAGTTCTAATTAATTCATTAATTTTAATTGCACTTACTATTTTATACTTAATGCAATCTTTATTGCATATTAATGAACTAAAGATATGAAGCAGAAAGGAACAGAAACTTAAAAATATTGTTCTTTTTTCAGAATTGTACTGTTGTTGGGCAAGTTAGTTCATGTTTGTTGGACCATTTTATTCTTTTATTTTGAGGAAGTATAGAAAGTAAAATGGGAAGTCATTGGTGATTTAACCATTGAATTAATAAAGTGTCTTTCTTTGTTCTCTCCGTTTCGTAGAGCAACATGGCCTGGATCTAGTGGAAGACTCATAAGTGTGGACAAATCGCTCAGGCTCCACTAAAGCTGCTCTCAACTCTTCCTAAGTTATTAGTTTCATACCTAGGGCTGTACATTTTATTCTTTACACTGTAGATGTATTTGGAGTAATAATTATTAAACAATATTTTTTCCAGGTGTCAAGCTATTCAATCAGCATCTATCGACACAGCCATATAATGTTTCTTTAGTGTTTATATTTAAGCATCTGTGGGAACCTGGTATTGTATTTATAATTAGGGTTGTCATAACAATTGGCAAAAAAAAAAACAGTTTTATTAATGAACTTTTATTATTATATTATTGTATTAATTATTATTGGCATAAACCAGACATCAGAGTTGAATGTAGATGTCAGGTGCCATAGATCTATATTCTTTTCTAAAAAAAAAAAAGCTTGGCTTTAAAGCTTTAAATGTGAAGAAACTAAAATGATCTATCTATTTGTTCTACAGCCTGCAGAATGAGGCAGATTAGTCAACAAGTGGGACAGTGCAACAGCCAAATTGGCACAAAAGTAAGAAGTAAAAGACTGCCCTTTTAACTCATAGTCACTGGTTTTCCTGGCCTCTCTCCGAGACTGAAGGTCTCAGTCTGTTTTTGCTCTTGGTGGTAGTTTAGTTTGTCTTTTTAAAGCTACTCTTTTATCTTTATGTCTTTGTAAAGCTGCTTTGGGACCATTTGTTAACAGCACTTTAGAAATAACATTTAACTGAATAGTGGTTCATTGTAAAACTTCTAATTTTATTTCATGTTAGTCATAAGGTGTTCACAATCTTTCCTCACAATCTTACTCATCTTTTATTTATTTATTTATTTAATTTGCAATGCGGGTGACACGGTGGCTCAGTGGGTAGCACTGTCGCCTCACAGCAAGAAGGTCCTGGGTTCGATCCCCAGGTGGGGCGGTCTGGGTCCTTTCTGTG
>JAOVVG010158517.1:0-12562 GCA_028566375.1 Leptodoras nelsoni | reverse complement strand
GCTGGGCACCGGCTCCCCCGTGACCCCGTAACTGGGAATAAGCGGTACAGAAAATGACTGACTGACTGACTGACTAATTCTTGTTCACCACCATTCTGCAGGATCTCAAACACAGTAGTAACTTTAACCCAGCCTCAGACGCAGCCTTGCAGTGTCTGTACTTTCTTTCATAGCTGAAAAAATGTAAACTGCCACAGAAGCTGTTGATCCTATTCTACACAACCACCACTGAATCAATCACCATATCTATCTACTTCATCTCTGCAGCTTCACACTTCAAGCACATTGTGTGAAGTATACAGAAATTATTGTCTGCCTGCAAGGCTGTAGCCATGAACTGAACATTGGGGGATACCAGATCTACCCAGAGGGCAGGGAATTCATCTCATGAGAGGATCTTTTGAACTATTGTTCAACTATTTTTATTATTGTTATTAGACAGATAGATAAATAGATAGATAGATAGATTTAGATATAAAATAAGATATAAAAAAGCAAGTAGAAGTATAAATATAAATAATAGATATTTAAAAAATTAAATATGTGATGGAGGTAGTGCAACTGACCAATGTTAACAGTGTAAAAAGTGTAAACCAGTACAGTACAGTACAGTAATGCGATTGTAATATCTGCAGTGCAAACTTCGCAAATATATAGGGGGGGTATGTCTATTCAATTGTCCGGAGTACAGCAAAGTCACAGGGTTATTATTTGCTGTGCTGAGATGAGTTAAACAGTCTAATGGACTGAGGGACAAAGAATTCCAGAATCTCTGTGGAGCAGGACTGGGACAGCAGGCTGCCTCTCTGATTGATGAGGGCACTGTGCAGATGGTGGTCAGCATTGTCCATAATGGTCAGCAGTTTGCTGAGAGCCCTTCTCTCTGCCACTGATGTTAGGGATTCCAGTTCTGTTCCCAGCATAGAACCAGCTCTCCTCACCAGTCTGTCAAGTTGCCTTTTTAATGCTGCTTCCCCAACATACTACCACACAGAAGAGGACACTGGCTACTACAGACTGGTAGAATATCCACAGGAGTTTCTGTCAGATCCTGAAGAACCCAAGCCTCCTCAGGAAGTAGATCCTGCTCTGTCCATTCCAGTAGAGGGTGTCAGTATTCGCTAATCAGTCCAGCTTGTCATCCAGATATTTATAGGTCTTGACCACCTCCACATCATCCCCTCAATAGAGATCAGCTGCAGAGAAGGCCTGGCTCTTCTGAAGTCCACTAGCATCTCCTTTATTTTCACAATGTTCAGTTGCAGTTGGTTGGATTTGCACCACACCACAAAATATTGTCTATCATGATCCTGTACTCTTTCTCCTGTCCACCACACACACACCCCACAATTGCAGTGTCATCTGAGAACTTCTGCATTGCATGACTCCGAGTTTTATTTGAAGTGAGATGTGTACAGGATGAAAAGAACTGGAGAGAGCACAGTCCCCTGTGGTGCTCCTGTGCTGCTGATCACTGTGTCTGAGGTGCAGTCCTGATTCTGACATGTTGTGGTCTGACATGTTGTGGAGATAGTCGGTAATCCAGGTTACCAGTTGTGTGTCCACCTCCATCATCTTATCTCTCAGTAAGAGGGGATGGATGGTGTTGAAGGCACTGGAGAAGTCAAAGAACATGACCCTCACAGTGCCACTCCAGTTGTCCACATGAGAGTGAGCCCTGTGCAGAAGATAGAGGATGGCGTCCTCCACTCCCACCTTCTCTCGGTATGCAAACTGCAATGGGTCCCTTAGCATGGCGGACATGGGGTCTTATGAGGTTCAGCAGCAATCTCTCCATGGTCTTCATCATGTGGGATGTCAATGCAACTGGTCTGTAGTCATTTGTCTCCTTCAGGTGTGCCTTCTTGGGAACTGGAATGATGCAGGATGTCTTTCATGTGACCGGAACTTTTCCGAGATGCAGACTCGGGTAAAAGACGTGTTGGGTGGGCTCCCCCAGTTGGTTGGAGCATACAACTTGTCTGGGCCTGCTGCCTTCCTGGGGTGAAGTCTCCTCAGCTCTCTCCTGATTTGGTCATTTATTATTATTATTATTATTATTATTATTATTATTATAATACAGAAATCTATGCATTGTTATATGAACACCAGATATTGTGACGGGATTTAGGAAATTGTTGTTTTTACATACAAACTCCATTTCCAGAAAAGTTGGGACGCTTTCTTAAAATGCAATTAAACCTGAACTCTGTAATTTGTTGATTCACTAACACGAACCTTTATTAAATAGACAAAAGGGCAAAGAAAAGAGTTTCAGTGTTTTCAATGATAAACATAATTCTATTTGTTAAATACAGTATAAAGGAATTTAGATGAATTTGATGACTGTAACACACTCAAAAAAGGAGAGACAGAGATGTTTATCACTAGGTCACATCACCTTTTCTTTAAATTATACTTTTTAATCATTTGGGAATTGAATATGTTAATTGTTGAAGTTTTGCAAGTGTAAGATTTTTTGCCCATTCTTGTTGTGTACAAGAGCTGCTCAACAGTAGTCACTGTTGTCCGATTCTCCTCTTCATGATGCATCATACATTTTCGATAGGAGATAGCTCTGTTTGTAACTCACACAGAATGAGGCCTGGCATTGTCCTGCTGAAATAGACATTCAGGGTGAAGAAGAGTACAGAAAATCATCTTCCCAATCACCCTCTATTCTAGTGTTTTCCTTTATAACAGAAATCAAGATTGAGCACCAGCTGACACCTGCACTGCTTCCTCCTTCCCAGATTCATCATCTCTAATAAGTTGCAAATGTGCACTTTACTGCATATGGCAATATCAGTCTCAGTATAATTGCAATCACTAAAAGATTTGCAACTATATTAGACTGTACATTTTCCCCAATCATTCTGATTTTAATTGTGTATTTTTTTTTATTCACTGCTTATAAGGTGTAAGATCTGCAACAGCAGCACATGTGTAATATTCGTATGGCATATTGTTTAAAGCATTTCCCTACTGTTCTTAATTTCATTGTAATTTTAATCTAGTTTCATATTTTGTTATACTGCTGTGTTTAATTAATGTTATACCACACCAAAATAGATTTCCAGGAGTGTTAATCCTCAGTTATCTCCCACAGCCCAAAGACAGGCAGTTAGGTGAACTGGAGATACTAAATTGCCCCTAGGTGTGAGTGTGTGTAAATGTGTCTATCTGTGTATCAGCCCTGTGATGGACTGGTGCCCTGTCCATGATGTTTACCTACCTTCCACCCAGTGAGAACTGGCACAGGCTCCAGAACCACTGTAGCTAAGTGGCTTACAAGATAAATGAATGAACACTGTTGTACCTTTGCAAAACATAACTAACAGGCATAGCTTGGTAGGGTCAAATACTAACTCATTTTTCATCTTTTCATTTTTTGTGAATGTGCAATTGTAGCTATGACTGAACGTAACTGAAGATGAGGCTGTGGAGTGATTTCTGTGTCTCTATTTTAATGATAGAGTTGACAAATTGTTTAATGATCGAATTATTTTTATATATAGTCATCTTCAGACAGATTGCTCTCCAAAACATATTTAGCAAAATTAGCTTTTTCTGATTGAGTTAGTATACAGTATTGTCACCTGGGTGTCTGAGTTATTTGTATACAGTTAAAAGTTAAATGTTGATTTATCTCATATGTAAGTCACTAATATAAACCTACAGCCTGTCAGCAGCAAAGCTTAAAGACATCTCTCAGAATTTGAGGGTCAATATTTCTGAAAACCGGAAGAGGGAGAAGAGGGAAATAGTAGACTACTGCATTTGTTATTAAATCTTCAATCATTCTTCCTGCTCTGGTAGGAGCACCACAGTAACAGCAGAGTAATAATCAATACCAAGCACATTATGAGCTTAAACACAGCGTATGTACCCCAGAAGCACAGGTGTTCTCGTGACAAAGCATACAAGCAAGGCCACCCAGGTCCTTAAATACCAAGTTACAGGTGTAGTTCATTACCAGTTTCCAAGGGTCTGAATTACAGCTGAACTTGATCTATCACTTCCCATGATGCTATACCTTCTAAAGAGTTATTTGCTCTTATCAAGACACGGTCACTGTCAAGCAAAGGTGGATTCACTTGGCCACACAAAAAAAAGTGCTGTCTTCAACACATACAGTGTGTGAAGACATGTGGGTATGTGCATATTATTTGTTGGCCAGTCATGCAGTAATAAACTCTAAACATAGACTCCCTTCTGGAGCTTGGAGGGAGTCCCATGGAAAAGCCCAATCTATGGCCTACTTGTTTGATAAAGGGATAATTAAAATAGTCCTTTAATGACTCTCCATGAGAGTTAAAAACAGCTCTAAAGCTTGTCTTGGGGTTTCCATAGAAACCTACTACTCACTCATTTTACTAAGTGCTAGCAATGATTTGCATTTGATAATAAACTTGTTAAGTATTGCCCAGTAGTTTATTCATTTCTGAACTTTGAATGTTGTGTGTTTAGGTTTCATTTTGTCTAGCTTTTCCACCCACATTCCATGTGTGGTGCTTTACAGTTTAATTGCCTGAAAAAAAATGGGAACAAGAAATACTAATAAGAAAGTGTGACATTCAATTTAATGAGATGTTCATCTCTGTTTTTGAAATATATGTATATATCTGTTGATATATTATATATATATTTGTTGAAAAAAATGAAAAAAATGTAAAATAAAATTTTAAATAAAATGAATGTCTGTAATGGGGTAGTACATGAATAGATCCCCTGTGTGAATAAAAAGGACAGCATTAATAAGGATTTTATGCCTGAGGTGGAAAAATCTGTTTATTTTTGAGGTTTAACCTATATTTCATATTGAGCATTTAAAAAAAAGAAATTTGCTCTTGATAAAAAAAATGTAAACATTGCAAAGTGGAAATGGCACCTGTTTTGTAGAATGACTTGAGTAACAACTTCATCCTGGTCTGGGAAATAGTGGATCCAGAGCCTAGTTTTTGGTGGGAGTACACCTTCCCCGTCAAACCCAAAAAAATTCCATATAGACAGTTACCCAAGTTTAGGATCGAACCAGGGTGGCAATGCTACTTGTTGCCTACCTTGATAGTGTGTGGGTATTATTTCTTTGGGGTCCTGAACCTGATGTTTATACTGTTTTATACTGTGCTATTGAATGCAACTATTGAAGTCAATAATTCAATAATAAGTAAAAAAAAATGTCTGATCAATTGTCTCAACATTGTTTTCACAAATGTTAGACCTGTCAGGAACATGCAGGTCAAAGCACAAGGCTGCATCATGCACTGGACTCCTTTTCCCCCTCACCACAAAAGGGGCATTAATACTAAATCAAGGTGATGACTTTGCCTTTATTGACATTTTGGCATAAGTCTGAAGTGGATAGTGGAAGTCATAGAAATAGCTTGGCAAACATGAAATACATGAATAAATTGGTCATTTAAAGCAATCAGAAATTGTTAGATATAGCTGATTCTTTACTTCTAGAGCTATTACCTAACCCGTTATTAAGGTTTAGAATATTATCACAGTAAAACTACACCACTAAAAACTTTTTTTGGGTTAGCATAGATATGATCTCATTTAAAAAAACAAAATATGGCAGCTTAAAAATGAGACATTTATTGTGTGCTCTCAATATGTCAATATATTCTAGTATTTCTGAATAATATTTCAACGGATTATTGTGTGAATATTGGCACATGATTATTGGTTGGTGTGCTTGTTGTATGTCGTGGGTGTGCTGTTCTTTGTAGTGTCTTTATAACCAGGAAAGTATAATCCTGGGTAATCATTATCAGTTCTCATGGGTTAAGAGAGCATTCTTGTGCCTTAATTATTCAGTCACTGTTTTGGTAGACTTCTCTGTCTTTACTCCACAGGTAGGTTACAGTGAATGTTGGCTGTTTGTTTGAAGTGCTTTTGGCTCTTGGTTCTTGGTTTTTCTCAGACATGCTCACTATTAACGAATCCTGGGTGCATTCCAAAACTCTAATTGAAACCTCCTTTTTAATTCTTTGATCCTATGTCCTTCAGAAATCAATAGAAGCTGGCCATTATTTCAGGATGCACTGATTTTTAAAATGCACTCAGAGAAATCAATGAATGAAGAAGAAAGGAGACTTCTAGACTGACAGCAGAGAAATGCTTCATCTGCAGAAATCTTTTTTTTATGTTATACAAACCCCAGTTCCAGAAAAGCACTAAAAAACACTTCCCTAAAATGTAAAAAAAAAAAACTGAAATCTGTAATTTGTTCATTCGTTTTTTAAAAGACAGAAGGATTTTAAAAATATTTTCAATGATGAATTTAATTATATTGGTTAAATATAAACAAATTTAGAAATGGCTGGAACACACTCAAAAAAAGTTGGGACAGAGGCAAAATAAGACAGAAAAGGTTATACAAGTAACAGTGGAAGGTTTCACTATTAGGAGTTTAACTTGTTTAACAGATGAGGTCATCAAGAGTGAGTGAGCATCTACCAAACGCTTAGTCTTTGCAAGCAAGGATGGGTCATGGTTCATAATTACTGCTCTGTATATAATGTACAGATGTTATATAGTTAATACAGCTGAGCAGCATGTCACATTAACATGCTGTCTCAGTGAGTAAATCTTCTTTAGTAAATATTTGCTTGTAAATATTAGTTTGAGCATCCTTTGCTTGGTTCCTTTGGGTAAGGAGCAAAGAAGTGAGGACGAGAAGCAAAGTAAGGAATCAAGGAGGTGCAGTATAAGAAATGAGACATGTCCATAGCCGTCTCTAATGAAGATGCCTCAGGGGCAGATGTCGACAGACATGGTTTTGAAGCATAAGTTATTCTGGTGAATAATATTGCAAACTCACATTAAATACACTACAGGGAACAAAATAATCATAGTAGCAGTATGCAATCTTTTACATTGATTTATTTCAACCCTATATTTAATCTGCATCAGAAGCAACTGCCAATGTTGTTTAGTTTACTTTTTTAAATGTGTTAAAAGAAAGAGACACATCCCTGAGTTATTCTAAATTAAATCCAAGTGTTCAGGAGTGATATTTCTCATTTGTTGTGCACTGTTTTGACTTTTGTTATTTTGGAACATTTTTGCATTCTGTATTTCACATTTCAGTGCTTTTGCTCTCTTCCTAACAGCCTTATGATTATATCCTCCTATCCTATATCATATTAAATTAGGGTTCTTATCATGAAGATGATAAAGTTCGTACCCGCATCCGAGAAGCTCTGGGTGCTAGCCTTTCAATAATCTTTTGTTATATTCAGTATTTAGAAATGTAGGCCTATGTAGGACATTCTTATAAGGGTCCCCTTGACCAGAACTTTACTTTATCTATTATTTTTGCTTCTTAAATTCCTTATCTTTATTTTTGTGTGCTTTTATTTCAGAAGGATTTGCTCAGATCCCTTCTTCCCTGCAGCCAAACTGAGACCCTCCCCCTTCTTAGGGATGAATGAATCTCATTGCTGGGTTGCTTTCCTCTCCCGTTGCTCTCTTTCTTTCTCCTTTTCTCCCCTTGCTATCATTTTCCATCTCTAACAGTCCCATTATCTCTCTCTCTGTGCCATATTGGACACATTCAATCATTATTTCGTGCCTCAATAGTTAAGTATTTGACTTATCTTAAAAGACTTCCTTCCCAGGAGCTGTGATTAGGCAATCATTTACCATTTGGTCAGTGAGATAGTGTGTTTTTAAAGCTATTGGAAGAAGGCTTAGGGCTTAATGATAGCTTTGTTGTAGGGATTGATGTTTAGCCCAGTGTACTTAGCATTGTAAATTAAATTTTATTTGCCGCATTGGGAACATTTGTTCACTCTTATGACCGCTTTGCTTTATCTGTGCTTAACTACTGCACCGCTATGTGTATTTCACCATGAGGCAGATTCAGATAAATTACGCATATAAACGGGAATGCAAACTTTGTATAATGATAATTCAGATAACATGTTACTTACAGTAATTGCTGTAGGTTTGCCAAGTTGTTATGAGATTTCCATTAGAAGAAGCCACTATGTGAAACAGGCCATTTATTTTCCTTTTCCCACCTAGAAACCAAGGGTGATGCACAACAGCAGAATGAACACTTTGGTAAAGTAATGAGTAATACAAACTGAGGGGACATAAAGTTATGTGCCCTCAGTTTGGACACACAAGAGGACATACATGTTAATGATTTGAGAACAGTATTGGTGTGACCTGTGACCTGTGGTCAGTGTGAGTCTTATGTGTGAGAAGAAGCCTCACTCCTGTATGATTATACAGGGGGGAAAAAAGGCGGCACCATACGGCAGGTCATTAAAGTAAGAATAGCGCAATTAAGCAGGAATGTGACATTCATTGCTTCATGCTGCCACAACGTTCCTCACTGAATGACTGAAGATAATTTGTATTTTCAAGGTTAAGTGTTATTTTAATGTGAGTCTGCATTGTGCCTTTATTGGGAAGAATCCAGAAATCGTAAACAAGATTTATAAGTAGGAGTCAAAACATTAGGCAGACAAGGTTCTAAAAGCAGCTCCATGATTAAAACCTCATGAATAACAGGTGTGGGTCAAAGTTGGTAAAATTCAAACACAAAACAAGGAACTGCAAGACAGAAAATCAATGATGATCAAATGACCAAATGAGGATATACTGAGGATAATGATAATTTTTGCGAATTTATAAGCTATTGCTTTGTGCGTAATAGTCATAGTCCGAGGCTTATCAATTTCACCACTTATCAAGTCACTAACAACCTTAATGGAGGCTGGGTGTCTTTTTAGTGGATACACAAACAATAAAAAAAACTACACACTTACATTACAACTTATCACTATTAGATCTTTATTTTGGCAATTTTAGCAATGTTTTTAAAACTTAGCAAACTGTACTCCTGCTTATAATATAATATAGAGTGTATTTTTTGTCTAAATGTGTCATGAATTTAATTATCTCTTGCCTTAACTGGACGTGTTGTGACCTGGCATCCACTGCATGTAGGACAAAAAAAAGCAGAGGGCCCAGGGTACAATGCTGTATGTTTGAAGCTTTGAGTTATCGCTTTGTCTTTTTAAAGTTCAAAGACCATCAAAGCCACATCTCTTGGCATAGAGAAAATCAATTCAACAATATGATTTTCTCTTCAAATATTTCTGTCATAATTCTCTGTCAGTGCTCTCCATTTCCAAGCTTTTGTGTTGATGTTGATGTCATGATATATTTGTTTCAGTAAGTCAATAATAAGCTAGGCTTGTGAACTCAATATGTCATACCAAAATCTAGTCTAATTTATCAAAATTAGTCATTGTTCTATTCATAGTTAAGGCTTGCACTGTTATCCACAGTTGTTGCTTTACAAAATTAGTGAAGGACAGTGGGTTTCAAGCAGAAATTAACACCTCAGAATTCTGGAGAATCCATTCAATAGATGAATAGGTGTCATTCAAGCTCCCTCTGTATCGTAATGAAATCGATCTTAAGGTGAGGTCCTCTGCCACATCTCCTGCCAATCTTATAATTTCATCTTCACCATGGTACCAGCAACGTCAGCTGTTTGAATAATCCCTGGAGCATGAGGCAGAAACCCAGGGCACCATCTGCATTTGGAGGGAAAGAAAAAGGACAGTAAAAGAAATTAAGCATTAGATATGCTCACACAGATGCCCAGGAAAAAGTAATAGATTTTCTAAACCATATTTATCCTAATAGCATTTTATTTCCCATTTGAATTCCTGTTAGAATTGTGGATAGATGTCTCTCCATGAAAAAGGAAGGTGCTGGCTAATATCATGCACAAGACACTAACTAATTAGAGCGTAGACACCAGGTGGTTGCATCTTGGCTTATTTATTGAAGCAAAAAATATATATCAAGGGGTTTTGAGAGTTTGCACTGTACAGCATTGTTACTGTGGTCCTGACACTAGTGCTAAATCCATGTCAGGGAGCCATCATGTCACTGATCTCTTTGCCTGATTGAAGGCTTTGATGGTGGCACAGCTGTTCAAGGAGACGCCATTGGGGAAACGCAACCATTCAAATCTCTCTTGCCATCTGATGCACTCATGCACACACAATTTTGTTTATCTATCCTTGTCCCCTTCCATTGCCATAATTATTAATGCAGTTAATTAATGCAATATCTATGCCTAACCCTAGCCCTAATATTACCCTCAATAATTAAAAAGAAAGCTTTTTTAAGAACAAAAAAGTATTTGGTCCCCACTAAGATATAAATGGTAGAAAATAATTTGTGGAAGAAATGCAGTCCTGGTTGTTTCTAAGAGGTTTTACAACTGGGAATAGCTGCAGTTTGTACTCATGGTGATGGTGAACTAAACTTCTTCTGGTTGTCCTTCCTGAAATGTAGACTGAACACCTACTTGACCAAGCAATTGAGCCTAATCAAGAAAGAATGAAATATTGACTTTTACTTTGTTTTTATTGTTGTACTGAACATGTTACTGCCTTTGCAGGTTTTAGCCCCCCCCCCCTCCATGTCCATGTAGGATTTCTCCATCTTTCCTCCCACCTTCCAGAAACAGGCCAGTAGACAGGCTGTCAACTATAAATTGTTCCTATGTATGAATGTGTGAATGTATGTGTGCTAAGTGTCCGTTGATGGAATGATGATCCATTCCAGGGAATATTCCCACCTTGCACTCAGTATTCCTGGAATAGGCTCTGAATCTACTCCATTGGAGTCATTATTGAAGCAGTGGTTGCTGAAGATTAATAAATGAATCCATGCATTTCTGCAGTTTATATTGCATTTCTGCAGCTCAGTTTGGATAAAGGTTCCTTCAAAATGGTATAATGCAGATGTAGATGATCTGCTGATAAAGTTTGACCATTCTTAGCCCTGCCAAAAACATTAGATATCCCATTATGCATTGCATTTTTAAAAATATTTTACCATAAACCAATGCATTGCTCTAATTGCCTCATCATTAATAGTACAATCCTGTAAAAATAATTAAGTAATTAATGTAAAATATTAATTTGCTGTAAAACAAATGGTTTTAATTTACAGCATCTTTACAGTGTTTTTTCAGCTTTCAGATTTAGTTCCCCTTTATGGTTATAATAACTTTTCTACTAATAATCTACTACAGTTTGGAGTGTGGCTGTGGCTTGTGTGCCCACAAGACTATTTGTCAAGATGAGAAGGTCTTGGGGGATGGAAGGAATTTTTAATGTTACAGCTAACAATGTGTCCACTTTATGATTGAGCACTTCTAAATTTGTGGCAATGGTTTGGGGAAGACCCATATGTGGGTGTGATGGTCAAGTTGTTGACGAGCTATACTGTTGCTCCACATTTTTAGGCACAGGTGTGTCTGAGCTCAACTGCAGCAGTCAGAAGAAAAGGTAATTCTTACTAAAACCTCACAAGAACACTTTATTAAAGACCATACCATGTTCAGTTCTTCATTAATTCCTCTTCCATACCCTCTTTAACCTGCTCAGAGATGTGGTGGTCCACAGTCTATATAGAAGTGCATAGGATACCAGTCCATCGTGTATGTTTCTGGGAGATGTGAGGAAACCAGAGACCTGGATGAAACCCATGCAGACACAGGGAGAACACGAAAAACTCTACACAGAGTGTAACCTAAATGCGGGATTGAATAGGGCCCCCTGAATCGGTGAGTCAACACTACATGCTCTGCAACCCTGCCACCACATCACACCGCTCTCTAAATTTATTATATGGAGAACACAGTGAGTAGTTAAACACACCACAAAAGAGAGATAAGAACGGGGGGAAATTGTGTTAAATCTGCACAGTTCAGTGGCATTTGTTCCCCAAACAAAGCTGCTTTTGGCAAGCAAGCAGAGCAGAAGAACCCAATTTACAGGGCGTCTGCTACATATACTTTCCTCTGTGAGTCGTATTTGTTGACTCACCAGGTCAGAACCGCTTTCAGCTGTAGACAAGCAAAGAAAATGCTAGTCATCTCACAACTGGCATATGCTGCTCCAGTGAGTCTTTTTTTTTGCTTACCGATTGAAGCATTGAGTTTGAAATGACCCACTGAACAGAATGCAAACACCTTCCTACTGCATGCTCTTCCCCCTCTGTATGCAACAGGTGACATTTTCCCAGTTGCACAGGCAGTGATGTGTGGCCATGTAGACTTTTTTATTGGAAGTCAAAGAAAAGGCTTTCCCCTTTCACTATACCTTCTACAGGAATAGTTCAATGAGTCTCCCCAGAGCACTAAATCATTGTAGAAGTTTACCTGTAAGTCTAAGAGCAATGATACATGTGCTGATGGACACAGTGCAACCTTTTGTTCATGCTGTGCACACAAGTTAAAGCATTAATTATGCACTGAATTAGGTTGCAAGAATAACATCAGCAACTAAGAGAGAAAGGGGAAAAGTATTAGAATAAAGCATATGTGTACAGACACTAGATATTCATGTAACAACTTTCTCTGAAAAAGTACTTTTTGTTAAATTTGATCATCCTGATATCTGGTCTTTAATTAAAACATAGTAAATATTGTCAGTCAGTCAGTCATTTTCTGTACCGCTTATTCCCAGTTACAGGGTCACGGGGGAGCCGGTGCCCAGCCGGCAAC
>JAOVVG010157920.1:0-12565 GCA_028566375.1 Leptodoras nelsoni | reverse complement strand
AACTGCTGTTCCCGGTCACTCACGATATCCTCCGGGAGACCATAGACCCTGAAGACATGCTGGAAGGGCCTCGGTGGCTCCATCGCTGTAGGCAAACCTTGTGAAGGAATAAATCAAACACCTTTAGAGAATCGATCTACCACAACCAGGATGGTGGTGAAGGCCTGGGATTGTGGCTAGGTATGGTTAGGTGCGACCATGACCTCTTGGGAATCGGTAAGGGCAGCAAATTTCCTGTGGGCAAAGTTTGAGGTACTTTAGCCTGGGCACATTCAGGACATGATGAAATGAACTCCTGAACTTCACGAGACATGGCAGGCCACCAGTACTTGGCCTAGATAAGTTCTACGCAGAAAATTGTTATTTCATTGTTGAATTTCCCCTTTTATCTTCTTTTCATGATATCTGTAGATAAATCACATATTTAAATGAAATGTATTATTATTTTCAAAATTAAAGGCTTCACTAATTGCCCCTCCCTATCACAGCTTATTTACATCCTTCTTCTTTCCCTAAGCATCTCCTCACACCTAGCTTCATCCTTCATCCTTTCTCTGTACCTCCTTGTCCTTTCTTTGCTCATTCCTAAAATATGACAAAAACATTTTCAAAGCAATTGTCTTGTAAAATGACACCACACTAGACAGAGTCAAGTGCAGAGCGTTTTATTTCACACAGCAGATTATATATACAGATAGGCAGTTCAAAGAACAAACTGAAAATATTCAAGTTCAGAGTTCAAAAAGTTCAGGAAACAAAAACTCAAACAAGCCAGAGCGTGTAGGGGATAAACTAAACACAAATAGATGAACGCTCAGAAGATTCTTAATGAAGACAGGAGGAAGGGCAGGAACACTCCATGAAGTTCACGAACTCCTGAACTTCACGAGACATGGCAGGCCACCAGTACTTGGCCTAGATAAGTTCTGTGGTTCTTCAGGTTCCCAGGTGGCCTGCTCCAGGGGTGGTATGAGCCCAGGAGATAAGAGAGTCATGGAGGGAGGACAGAATGAACAGCTTCCCTGGAGGACAATGGATGCTCCCTCGTGTGGGCTGGAGCTCCTGGATCCTCTGACCCAGGTCCCAGGAGATGGCATGGATGAACTTTTCCTCAGGGATGATAGGTACTGGATCTGTGATGGCAGAATCAGGCTCAAATTTTCTTGAGAGGGCATCTGCTTTTCCATTCTTATAGCCTGGATGATAAGACAAAATAACCACCATCACCACCGTCAGAGATATCCATTAGGTGATGGCCTTTACCTTCTCGCAGGTCATGGAAACCCAGGTGGGCCAGATGTTATACCCCAGAAACTTACCTGGGGCTGGTGAAACTGGCACCTTTCATGTAGAGGCCGTTTGTGAGGAGATGGAGGAAAACTTCTCTGACCTGCTGGACTTGGGAGGAGAGATTAGATGAGTAAACCAGAATATTGTTGATATAAACTATTAGAGACTTTCCTGGCAGGTCCCTGAAGACTTCATTAACAAAGTTTTGGAAGACGCTAGGTGCTGATGCCAATCCGAACGGCATGAGAAGATACTCATAGTGTCCGGGCGTGGTACTAAATGCTGTCTTCCACTTGTCCCCCTCCCTGATTCGCACTAGGCTATACGCACTATGTAAGTCTAGTTTTGTGAATATGGTGGTGCCATGTAGCTGTTCGAGGGCCGCCAGGATGAGTGGAAGGGGATAAGGGTATCTGACAGTGACATTATTGAGCCCCCAATAATCAATACAAGGCCTGAATCCTTTTTCTCGACAAAAAAGAACCCCGCTGGGGCTGGGGAGGATGAGTGTCGAATGTGCCACTGGCGGAGCATAACATTGACCAAGTGAACACTGCATAGTGAACATTTTATTTTCACATGTCAAAAACATTTTTAAACAACATGCTTAACATTCATCAATGATAAAAGACATCACCAGACAGGCATATGACAGATACTTTAAAAATTATACAACTTATTTAAACACTGAAGATGTCTCTTTGTTGCAGTATTATAACTTTAATATATAATTATAATTATTATAAGACCTAAAAAGAGTCTGTAACTAAATTCCATGCTTTTTTTGTCTTCATTTTAAGTGTAACTTGAAATGAAGAACTTCAAGAAACATACCGTAACAAAGGTCCCTTACAGCTTAACTTAACAAAAAAATAAAGTATGACTGAAGTCGCAACTGGTGAAGTCCGTAGTGCTGGAGCAGGATGTTCTGCTGCTGTGTGGAGAATTTACAGTAATGCCACTGCACTGGTGTCCACCTTGAGTATAAAGATACAAACAACAGTCTGTACAGATTCACTTAAAGTTTACTAATGCTGTATAAAGCTTATAAATAATGTAGTACTTGTACTACATCAGTCAGCACAGGTAACATCTAAAGTAAAAGGTTTGCTTAGATTTCCATGTGATTATCTGCCATTAACCCAAGTATGCACATACAAAATTATATATGACATTTCTTCACCACAGAATATCTCTGAACATCAGAATTCTAATGCATTCTCAGAAGTCTTGAAGGCATGTTCTATTGTTAAATGAGAGTACTACTCTGATCTACATCTACAACCAAAAAAATTGGGACACATTAAAATGTAAATAAAAGCAAAATGGAATGATTTGCAAAACTGATATTTTATTCACAGTAGAACAAGGAAATCATACCAGACATTTTACCATTTCATGAAAAATATTAGCTCATTTTGAACTAAATAGCAGCTACACATCTCAAAAATATTGGGATGGGGCAAAAACAAATCTGAAAAATCGGGGCTAAAATCATGTAGTGTGAACTTGGCATTAAATGTTAACGCAAGTCAATAATATACACACTTGCACACAATACTTCAATCAAAAGGTGCTGGCTCTTTGTTGGTACCTTGAATATTGCCTACATTAGGGGGCAGAGCCTTCTTTTACAAAGCCTCACAAATATGGAACAGCCTTCAGTGTTTAAGTCTAGGCTGAAAACGTATTTGTTTAGTCAAACCTTTTGTCACTAGCTCTTCTCTTAGGTAAAGTCACAGTTCTGGAGGGTTCCTAGGCATAGAGTATTCTGGTAAACTGTGATGTTTGGATGCTGCCATCCCTTACTCTCACAGGATCACTCATGTTTGTGGACTATGGAGTGGCGCTTTATGTCCCAGCAATCCCTCACGTCTGTGTTAACTTCTGGCTCTCCCTTTTAGTTATGTTGTCTTAGCTAGACTTGCCAGAGTCCCTGCTTGCACTCACAAAATCTAAATTTTCTTCTAAAGATTGGTGGACGAGCATACCTAATCGTCTGTATTTCTTATTCTCCCACCTTACTCTCAAGGTTTCTTTCTCTTATCATTTGAGGGAGTTTTTCCTTGCCACCGTTGCAACTGGCTTGCTTATTAGGGATAACTGTTAGGGACAAAACCTATAAGCCATGCCCTAATTTCTTGTCTTTGTAAAGCTGCTTTGAGACAATGCCCATTGTTAAAAGCGCTTTAGAAAAAAAAAAAAATATCTCTCCTAGCTTTTGTTTTGCCTGATTCCTGCCTGCCTCTTGGTGGTGTCTGTTTATGTTTTTCCCTAGAGCCCTGTGCCAGAACATGGTGTGTTCCTGCCTTTACCCTTGGTGTGCACTTTTGGATCTTTTGAGCTTTGAAATGTGCTTTATGTTATAGTTTGTTCCCTGCTTCCCACATTCTAGACCAAGCTCTTCATCTTTTGTTTTTGGGCTCTGTGATTTTGTTTCTGACCTTGTGCTTTTGCTTTTTGGACTCTGTGTCTTTGTTTTTTGGAGTTTTTGCCTTGTGTTTTGAACTCTGTCTACCTGGTTAATATCTTGCATGAAAATAAACAGTCTGACCTTGACTCCAGCCTGTGTGGGATCATTACAGGTTGATCCATGACCATCAATTCAATTGCCCCTCGGGGATAAATAAAGCTATCTGAATCTGAATCTGAATCTGAATCAAGTCAGCAGATACAAGGAAGCTACAGCAGATACTGTTGCACAGCAGAAGCTGGAGGAGGTCCGTGCCACCATTCACCACTGGGAGGTGACCCTGCAAAGTCTGGAAGTCTGCCCACACCGGCAATCTGCGTTGTCTGTGCCCTCCCAGAGCAGTATGGAGGCAAACCAGAGGGGTCTAAAGGGTTCCTCCTCCAGTGCGATCAATTTCTTACGCTTCATGGTGAGCTGTCAGATCAGCAGAAGGTCGCTGTGATCATTAGCCTGCTTAGCGGGAAGGCACTCCAGTGGGCAACCGCCCTCTGGCACCATGCAGGTGAGAAGGCTCACTCTTAGAATTCTTGTTTGTTTCATTGAACAGTTGTGCCAAGTATTCGATCACAGCACTGATGGCCAGAGAGCATCTCATCTCTCTGTTACAGGGCAGCCAGAGAGCAGCTGACTACACCCTTGAGTTCTGTAAGCTGGCAGCAGAGAGTGGCTGGAACGAGGTGGCCCTTAAGGTAGCTTTTCGGAGGGATCTCAACACAGAAGTCCAAAAGGAGCTGGCATGCAGGGACATTGATATGTCTCTGGACACCCTCATCTCCACCGCCATCGCCCTAGAAAATCTGGAGTGCAATCAGCCGATAACCTCCCTTCAGATATCTGGTCGGAGGAGCCAGAGCCCATGGTATTGGGCCCCTTTTGTCTGTCTGCCCAGGAAAGAAAGAGAAGAGTCAACCAGAACCTGTGCTTTCTACTGTGGGAAGAGTGATCATGTCATCGCGAACTGTCACTCAAGGCCTTCAACTGCTACTCGCGCCAGGGGTGGTTCCACAAACACCCCACTGCATGTGATGAGTAGTTCACCATACCAGTTCAGATCCTCTGCTCAAACGCTTCTTCTTTCTTTACAGCCCTTGTGGACTCCGGAGCCACCACCAGCTTCATTGACCGGGCCACTGCCGAGGCGCATGGCATCCCCATAGTCAGGACAAGCATATTGTTACAGGTTAAGGCTGTGGATGGCGCCCCAATTGGCAGTGGGGCGGTCACGCACCAAACTGTCCCTCAAGATTAAGCTCAAGGTTGGTATTCTCCATGAGGAACAAATCTCCATCCTGCTCATCAAGTCGCCCAAGCACCCAATAATCCTGGGAATCGACTGGCTCCGCCTCCACAACCCCTCCATATCCTGGAAAGAAGGGGAGATTTAGAGCTGGTCCACATCCTGTTTCTCACAATGCCTTAGCCTTGATATCTGCCCTGTCTGGAACATCCAGGTCGAGGTCCCCTCGGTTACTATGATCTCAGGGAAGTATTCAGCAAGCGTCGGCCTAAAGGCCTGCTCCCACACAAGCCATATGATTGCACTATTGATCTCAAGGTGTTCACCGAGTTGGACCTTCATAACGCTTATAACCTTGTCCAGATCTGAAAAGGGGGCGAGTGGAAGACAGCATTTAGCACAGCATCCAACCACAATGAATATTTGGTTATGCCATGTCTTTCAGAATCTGGTCAATGAAGTATTCAGGGACTTTTGGGTACATTTTGACAGACAGGGAGTGGGTGCCATGCAATTGCAGAGGCAGGGCCAGCCGACCAAGCTCCACCCAGTGGCCTACTTTTCCAGGAACCTCTCCCCAGCTGAGCAGAACTACGACATGGGGGACAGAGAGCTGCTCACCATCAAACTGGCTCTGGAAGAATGGAGGCACTGGTTGGAGAGAGCCCAGAATTCAATCATAGTTTACACAGACTACAAGAATTTTGAGTACCTCAGAGCTGCCAAGCACCTTAACTCTCACCAGGCCAGATGGGCAATCTTCTTCTCCCTCTTAATTTTCTAATCTCTTACAGGCCAGGTTCCAAGAACGGGAAGGCAGATGCCCAATCCAGAATTCATGAGCCCTATCTAGACACCGCAGGACCAGAGCCCATAATCCCAGAGCAAAGTTTTTACACGCCATCATTTGGGAGCTGGACAAGAAGATTCGAGACCTCCAGCCTGCCAGGGGGAATACCAGTGTCCCCCAGGTAAGCTCTTTGTCCCATCCTCTTTGCGCAGCTCCTTCATCACGGTAAGCTCTGGACTCTGGGAGTTACTCAGCACGAAGTACTGGTGGCCCAGCATGACAAAGGAGATCCAGGGCTTCATCTCCTCCTGTTTGGCCTGTGCCCAGGCCAAGGTACCACTAGCCTTGCCAGCATATAAACTTCACCCGGGGCCCCAAGCCCGATTTCAGGAGATCAAGTATGGTTCTCGTCCAGAGCCTACCAGCCCCCCATGAAAATCACCAAGTTAACCCCCAGGTATATTGGCCCGTTTCCTGTACTAAAAAAATTAAATGGTGTGTCTTACAGGATCCAGATGCCACATCACAGTTGCACCCATCCCACCTTTCCCTTCAGCGCCCTTAAGCCAGTCCAGCCTGGCCCCCTGTATCAGGAGGGGGCCACAACCGTGGTGGGTGTTCTCGACTCTAGGAGGTGAGTAGGAAGGCTGCAATATCTTGTGACGTGGGAGAGGTATGGATCAGAAGAAAATGGGTCACAGCAGACAACATTCTAGACCCCATGCTTACCCAAGAGTTCCAAGGTTAGTTACCCACACAAACCAGGTCCACACAAGCCGGGTAGGCCCAGGAAGAGGATAAGGGCTCCTGGAGTTAGCCCCTTGGCTCTGTCATGGCCATGACCACCAGAGGGTGCCTGAAACTCCCTGTGGGAGGACTACAGGCATGAACCATGTCTCCCACAGGGCCTTGCAAATCGGGCACACCTGCTGGTGGCTATGTTTGATTAGCTCAGTAAGCTTCGCTGAGGAGTATAAAAGAAGCCCATCCAGCACTCCTCAGTGCGGATCAATGATTGTCTTCCCGGCTCCACGCCAGTGGTCTTGATGAATCTCTCGCCCTTCAAATCAAGTTAAGTATCTCTCCTATCTACCCTCTTTAAAAGTTTTTTTTTTTTTTTACATTATTTATTACTTTCTAGTCCTGTGTGTGAGTTGGACCTTTTTGTACAGATATGCCAAAACTGATGAAACAATGTTTCCTTCCTTTCTTATTCAAAATAAGGTTTTTGTCAACTCATCTTGAAAATCTCTGACAATAATGGTAATCCTGGTAATCCAGTCACTAAGACTGCTGATATCCAGGCAGAGCTAGCCAAGCTGCTCCCTTAACTTACTGAGCTGTTACTCTGATAATAGAAACTGTGTCTGTGTTTGTGTGTGTGCATGTGTCTGTGTGTGTGAGGATGTTTCATCTATCATCTTGACATTTTATTCCTATGTTGAGCCATGTCTAAAATGAACACTCATTTTAGTCCTGTACACCCACACTGGGCTGAGAATATCAGTACCCCCGAGTCTACACAAGCACTCACTCACTCACTGCCCTTATTCCCTTCTTTTTGTTGGGCCAACCTGTCCTTTTGATTTTTATTTTCTATCATTATCTCTTGGCTTTCTTTGTTTTTTTCCCAATAAGCCCGTGCTTGGGTCCACTTCCCCAATTGTAACAGTAGGTTGTGACCAACAATGGACCCAGCGAGTCAGCACACCCTCCATCAGGCCGTGCAGCTGCAGGCAACAACTATCAGTCGGCACGAAGAAATGCTGAGAGAGCGGGCGGGCCGTCTATCGGCATTAACCCTCACAGAGCCCGCCAGTTACTCGGTCCATAGCCCCGGGCCTCCAATTGTTCCCCCAGAATGCTTCTCAGGGGACAGTCAACACTGCAGGGGCTTCCAGCTCCAGTGCTCTCTGGGCTTCAGGCTTTGCATTTTCCCTCCAAGAGGGCCAAAGTAGCCTATATGATGTCGCTGCTGACAGGTCGCACTTTGCTCTGGGCCACCCCCCTCTGGGAACAGAGGAGCCCAGAGTGTGAGAAGGCTGTGGCCATCGTGGCAGTTGACGGTCGGCCCCTCAGTGGGGGGGCAATTGCGTCTGAGACACCCCCCCTCGTCCTGCAGATTGCGGGGCACTCTGAGACTCTCATTTTTCTTAACAAAGTCCCCAACCATGCAGATCATTCTGGGACACCCGTGGCTCCAAAAGCACAATCCGGCAATTGATTGGAAATCTATTCCTGGAGTCCCAAGTGCCAGGAATCCTGCCTTCTCCCTGCCCGGAACCCCCCTCAGAGGGGCCCGGTGGCAGAGGGCCCTGATCTTTCCAAAGTCCCCTCTGTCTACCATGACCTCCAGGAGGTCTTTAGTAAAGCTAAGGCGCAGCAGTTACCCCCTCATCGCCCGTTCGACTCGTTCGTCACAAGATAGGTGTGCCCGACTTCCATAAACCTCCTGCCCGGGGCATCCCCTCCTAGGGGCCATCTTTTCACCCTAGCGGCTTAGAGCGACTACAGATGGCCCAAGTCTTCACCAAACTGGACCTCTGTAGTGACTATAACCTCATCCGCATCCGGCAGGGGGGCGAGTAGAAGACGGCCTTTATAACTCCCACGGGGCATTACGAGTACCGCGTCATGCCCTTGGCCTTGCCAACACCCCAGCGGTCTTCCAGCATTTTATCAATGAGGTTCTGAGGGAGGCATTAAACCTTCGTTTACCTGGACGACATTTTGATTTACAGCTCCTCCCTCAAGGAACATGTTGTCCAGGTACGCCGGGTTCTCCAGCTTCACTTGCGAAACAACCTATATGTGAAGCTGGAGAAATCACTATTTCACGCCTCCTCTGTCCCGTTCCTGGGATTCATTGTGGCACATGGAGAACAACGCATGGACCCCTCCAGGGACCAAGCGGTCAAGGATTGGTTGATCCCGACCTCATTGCATCACGTCCAATGCTTCCTGGGGTTTCGCTAACTTCTTTAGGCGATTTGTCCGGAACTTCAGCACATGTGCAGCGCCCCTGATCGCCCTCACTAAGCGAACCCCAGGCAAGTTTCAGTGGCACTGAGGAGTATAAAAAAGGGCCTATTCAGCACTCCGCAGTGCAGATCAATGTTTGTCCTACTGCTTCTGTCAATCATTATGACCAACATAATGATGCCCTCTGGGAAGGCTACAGGCTAAGACTACAACTCCCACAGGGCGCTGTAAATTGAGCACACCTGTTGGCAATCATCTTGAATTTCACAAGAAAGACAGAAAATAGGTGCTGGTGAAGGACTGAAAGTGATACTGGGAGCTAAATTGATTTGAATATATAGTACAATGGCACCAACAGAGAGATAAGTTAAAAAAAGGCTCAAAAGGCACAGAGCATGGGCAAAACACTAAGGGGAAACAATGGGCAAAAATACAAAAAAACAAGGAGTCCAAAAGCTGAGAAGATGTCCATGAAAAAATGAGGAACAAGGCAAGGATGATGCCAAGCTCTGGTGAAGGCAACTAGGGAGACAAAGAACAAAAACTGAGAAACACAAAGTGAGAGTTGAACTTTGAGTAATTCACTAGAAGCAAGGTGTAGAAACATAGAATGAGGCAATCATGTTTTGTTGATCCATGCTGGAGAGGGCTTGAGCAGGCGTTTTATCTCTCTTATCAAAAATGGCTGCCAACAGGTGTGCCCAATTAGTCTGACCCTGTGGGAGATGTAGTCCTGGATTGTAGTCTTCCCACAGGGCACTTCTGGTGCCCTCTGGCGGCGATGGGCATAATAGAGCCCTCCTCCAAGTGGCTAATTCTGGGAGCCCTTTCTCTTTTCTTGGGTCAGCCTGGTATGCGAGGAGCAGGTTTGTGGGATACCTGGCGTGGAAGTCTTGGATGGTCAGGGGACACAGGAATTCTCCTTGGACCATAACCCTCCCAGGAGACCAAGTCCTGTAGATCACCCCGTCGTCTCCTGGAGTCAAGGATCTCATCAATAGTGTAAGTATCACTGGGAAGGAGAGTGTGGAGTGAACTATATGATGCGGCATCTGCACCTTATAAGACACCTCATTGACCTTCTTCACAATAGGGAAGGGACCAATGTACCTAGGGGTTAGTTTCTTGATAAAGGCAGGGTTCATGAAAGCTTTGGTTCAGACCCATACACGGTCTCCTAGATTAAAATTAGGGGTTTTACCTCTCCTCCTGTCAGCTGTTCTCTTCATTTCAGCCACAGCTTGAGACAGTCGCTGATGGGTGAGAGCCCAGACTCTCTTTTCTGGAACCAATCATCCATGACGAGGTTATCAGTGGAAGTCAAGGTGTAAAGGGGTGGCTGGTGGCCTAGAATGACTTCAAAAGGGGTTAGGCCTATAGAGGTATGTGTGATCAAATTCTGAGCATACTTGGCCCAGGCTAGGTAATGTGCCCACTGCCGGGGCTGGTGCTGGCAAAACAGGAATTTGGTTATCTCCTGATTTACCCTCTCAGCTTGACCATTTGCCTGAGGATGATAGCCAGAGGTGAGGCTTACTGTTACTCCAAGCTTATCCAAGAAGGAAGTCTACAGACAGAAGATAAGATGAGGGCCTCTGTCAAAGACAATGTCCTCAGGGATACCATAGAACCTGAAGTAGTTTACAAAAAGGTAATTGGGTGGTTTCCATGGCTGAAGGGAGGCCCTTGAGGGGGACAAAACTCACACCCTTGGAGAAGCAATCTACCATGACCAGAACGGTTGCCTTTCCCTGGGACTATGGAAGATCTGTAAGGAAATCAATGGACAGGTGAGACCAGAGTCTTTCTGGAATTGGCAAGGGCATGAGCTTACCAGCAGGCAAGGTGCATGGGGACTTGGCTTTCAAAAGGGTGATGGCTTCTACTTTCTGAGCATTCATGGCTATGCCTTCTGGGCCAATGTTGTAGCCCAGGAACTCAACTCTTGGCTGATGAACGAGTCTTTTTTGTCTTAACAGTTGGTGCTTTCGAAAACAAAGTTGGACTTTGCCGACTTGTCTGGTGTGAGTGACATAGTCAAGGGGAGTAGAATAGAATGTCATCAATATAAGCGATGACACAGTCTGTAAGCATTGATGTGGTGAAGTTATCTGTCAGGAGATGTTTGTTTAACATTTATTGAAGTAGTCTCCAGTGTCAGGGCTTTGAATTTCACAAGACAGAAAATAGGTGCTGGTGAAGGACTGACTGTGATGCTGGTGTTATGTCCACAGCCGAGAAAGGGCGCCAGATTCACCCTGTGGGAGAACTCATCCCAGATCCTACATCTCCCACAGGGCCTTGCAAAGGCTCTCCAGTGGGCCACCGCCCTTTGGCACCATGCAGGTGAGGAGGCCAGGTCATACACACAGTTTATAGAAGCGTTTCGGCAAGTTTTTGATCACAGTACTGATGGTCGTTGTGCTGGAGAGTGCCTTCTAGTGTTGTCACAGGGTGAACATAAAGTGGCTGACTACGCACTCGAGTTCCAGACCCTGGCTGGGGAGAGCAGATGGAATGAGCTGGTACTTAAGGTCAAGTTCAGCAAAGGCCTGAACGCTGAAATTCAATGAGAGTTGGCGTGCAGGAACTTGGACATGTCCCTTGACACCCTCATCGCCACTGCCATTTCACTGTTGAGAGGCCAGCCCATCTGTGCTATGCCCGAGGATCATGCTGAGGAACCCAGCCTATGGTCCTGGGACCTCTTCAACTCTCTGCCTGCGAAAAGGAGAAGACGAGTTGAGCTGCATCTGTTTTACTACTGCGGAGGTTCCAGTCATAGCCAGGAACCATGCCATAGCCAGTGGCTAGAGGGAGCCAGGCATCCGATCTCTATCTTCACCGACCACAAGAACTTAGAGTATCTCCGAGCTGCCAAGAGGTTGAACTCCTTACAAGCCGGAAACTGTTCTTCTCCTGATTTAATTTTGTCCTTTCGTATTGCCCAGGTTCAAAGAACGGGAAAGCTGACACCCTCTCCAGGCAATTTGAACCCGACTCTGCTACCACAGAGCCCGAGCCTGTCATTCCCAAGGAAAGTTTGTGCACTCTATCCTTTGGGAGCTGGATCAAGCGATTCAAGAGCTCTAGCCCACTCGGGGGAGCGCTCGTCCCACACCAGGTAAACTCTTTGTCTCTTTGTTTCTTCACAGCTTCCTCATGTCATGCGCTCATGTCTCATCCGGGGCGGGTCACCTAGGAACCTGGCAGACGTTGGAGCTAACTCACCCCAATTACTGGTGGCCCAGCATGTCAAAGGATGTACAAGACTTTGTTTCATCATGTTCCACGTGGGCTCAAGCCAAGGTACCCAGTACACTTCCTGCAGGCAAACTTCACCCTTTACCCATCCCAAAAAAGACCCTGGTCACACATTGCAATAGACTTTGTCACAGATCTACCACAATCACAAGGCTTCACCACAGTCCTAGTCATAGTCCAGAACATGTTCTGTTTTTATGGCCTCCCAGAGGATGTAGTAAGTGACAGAAGTCCCCAATTTATCTCCAGAGTCCGGGCTTTGTTTATGGAGAAGTTGGGCGTCACAGTCAGTTTGACTTGAGGATTTCATCCTCAAGGTAGTGGTCAAGCAGAACACGTGAACCAAGAATTAACCAAATTTCTCCATCTGTATTGCCAGCTCCAGCCTCAGGAATGAGCCCGGTATCTCCCTTGGGCAGAGTATGTTAAGTAAGTAAGTAAGTAAGTAAAATTATCCATAATATATGCAGGTGCAAGTCCATTTAAAGCTTTAAAAACCATCAATGCTATTTTATATTGGATTCTGTAA
>JAOVVG010157425.1:0-12569 GCA_028566375.1 Leptodoras nelsoni | reverse complement strand
GAGGGAAGTCTGGGTATCTCTGCTTAGACTGCTGCCCCCACGACCCGGCCCCGGATAAGCGGAAGAAGATGGATGGATGGATGTTTAATGTCATTGTCATACATCAAGAGTTTTTCTAAAGTATCACAAATGATTGCAAAATGTCAGCTTCCTTGAATATAAAATTTTATAGACTTAGAAAGCAGGGAATATTCTTCTACCAGTTTACACCTTTTTTCTGTCTAGGGATTAAAACATAATTTATTTTGTGTTGTAGTATCTGGTGAGAATTATACATACAGGACACCTATTATTTGGTTAAATGCCCCTTGGCAAGTTCCTTCTTGACCATTTGCCTATTGGGAGCCATCAACAAGCCTCTGGCAGAATTTAAAATAAAAAAATATATATTTTTGAATAAAATAAAGTGAAAAAATGTTCATCTGTAAAATTACGTATGGATGATTCCAAGACTGATTTGGCATTTACAGCTGTGTACACGTGTGTACACGTATTCATTATTGACAAGAATGTCAGATTTATATAAGTCAGGAATGTTTCTTGGAGCTCTGTCTAAGGAACTGAAGATTACAAGATCATCATTTCAAACAAGTACAAGTTATTTGGAGGTATACATGCTTTGCCAAGGTCTGAAAGAAGACCTAAACTGTCACTCTCCTGACTTCTACTAAATCTATGATCATCTTTCACGGATCTGCACTGAACACCCTGGACTCCCTATTGTTCTGTATCAATCCAATGGGATCCAATTTTTCACTTAGGCTATTCAAAAATATTTTACAAAACTTAAAATGTATTGATTTCAAGTGGTTAGCACACACTGAATGCACTATTTATAAAGAATGCTGATTGATGAAAAAAATTATGATTGGACCAGTGTATTGAGTTACACTATATTGCCAAAAGTATTCCCTCGCCCATCCAAATCACTGAATTCAAGTGTTCCAATCACTTTCATGGCCATAGGTGTATAAAATCCAACATGACTGCGCACCAGTGCACAAATCAAGGTCCATAAAAACATGGATGAGGGATTTTGGTGTGGAAGAACTTGACTGGGCTGCACGGAGTCCTGACTTTAACAAGATAGAACACCTTTGGGATAAATTAGAGTGAAGACTGCGAGCTAGGCCTTTTCCTCTGACGTCTGACATCACAAATTCCCATGAACATACTCCTAAAACTTGTGGAAAGCTTTCCCAGAAGAGCTGAAGCTGTTATAGCTGCAAAGAGGGGGCCAACATCATATTAAACCCTATGGATTAAGAATGGGATGTCACTGAAGCTCATATGCATGTGAAGGCAGGCGAGCGAATACTTTTGGCAATATAGTGTATGTTCTCCAAGGATAGACGTAGATAAAAAAAAAAAAGTATAAACAGCTGAGTATAGAGTTATACATATAGTATTCATTATTGCACAGTGGAGTTAATTTCTCTTAAAAAAAAACTGGACAGGAATAATACAAATAAATGTAACATACAGTACTGCGCAGTGGAGATAATTGCACTTAAGGTAATAAACTGAACAAAGATAACACAAATAAAATGCAATATACAATATTGCATCATAATATTTCTCACTGTTGCACAATACCATGGAGTTAATTGCATTTTAAATTGTACTGAGATTGCAATCTCGAATGCAAACTGTTGTGTGCAATAACTAGTCTGTGTGGAATGTGTTTGTTACTCTTAGTAGCACAGGACAGGGAGTACAGTACAGCTATTTGGATCCGGGAGATGGGTCAACGGGAGGCTAAGTAGGAAAGTTGGCCTGTGCCGTGGGGTGGGGAGTTAACAGTCAGGGGTTAATGAAGTTAAGGAAGATTAAAAAAGAACTTAGAAAGTTTTCCTTGGTCAAAACTGTTCCTTGCTCTGCCTGAGCATGCATAATGAGTTCTGTCATTTTTTCAGGAGGGCACAGGGATGAGCTGCTGTTGGAGGAGTGGGTCAGGTCTTTGGAGATGTAACTGCAAGTTAAAAGATGTAATCCGGTGTTCTTTCCTGTTCTCTGTGGTGAAACATGGTGACCACACTGTACTGTATGAGACTCACTGGTACACGGATAAAAAGTTAATAAAAGCTGTTAAGGAAGGTGTGCTTTTTTGTACATATTTTAGTTATACATGGGAAAAGATATACATTTCCTTGTGCTATTGGTTGAGAACTTCCCACAGTGGCCAAACCTCTCATTGGCACATGCAAGTACTCATACACAACAACATAGCCTAAGTACACTGCTCAAAAAAATAAAGGGAACACTTAAACAACACAATGTAACTCCAAGTCAACCACACTTCTGTGAAATCAACCTGTCCAATTAGGAAACAACACTGAACAGGAGGAGCAGTGCAAGAGCCCTACAAAATGACCTCCAGCAGGCCACTAATATCCATGTTTCTGCTCAAACTGTCAGAAACAGACTCCATGAGAGTGGTATGAGGGCCCGACGTCCACAAGTGGGGCTTGTGCTTACAGTCCAACACCATGCAGGGCGACTGGCATTTGCCAGAGAACACCAAGATTGGCAGATTTGCCATTGGCGCCCTGTGCTCTTCAAGGATGATGTTTACACTGAGCACATGCGACAGACACAACAGAGTCTGGAGACGCCATGGAGAACGTTCTACTGCCTGCAACATCCTCCAGCATGACTGGTTTGGCAGTGGGTCAATAATGGTGTGGGGAGGCATTTCTTTGGAGGGCCGCACAGACCTCCATGTGCTAGCCAGAGGTACACTGACTGCCATTAGGTACTGGGATGAGATCCTCAGACCCATTGTGAGACCATATGCCATAAGCCTCATGTGGCTGAAGTGTGTCAGTAGTTCCTGCATGATGAAGGCATTGATGCTATGGACTGGCCTGCCTGTTCCCCAGACCTGAATCCAATTGAGCACATCTGGGACATCATGTCTCGTTCCATCCACCAACGCCACGTTGCACCACAGACTGTCCATGAGTTGACTGACGTTTAATCCAGTTCTGGGAGGAGATTCCTCAGGTGAACATCCGCCGCCTCATCAGGAGCATGCCAAGGCGCTGTAGGGAGGTCATACAGGCACATGGAGGCCACACACACTACTGAGCCTCATTTTAACTTTTCTTGAGGAATTTCCACTGAAGTTTAATCAGCCAGTCATTTGATTTTCCACTTTGATTTTGAGGATGATTCCAAATACAGACCTCCATGGGATAATAATTTTGATATACATTGATCATTTTTATGTTATTTTGTTCTCAACGCATTCCACAATGTAATAAATAAAGATTTTCAACTGAAATATTTTATTCATTGAGATCTAGGATATTTTAGTGTTCCCTTTATTTTTTTATAACACAACTGGATGCACTACAAACATCATAGTAACACATAATACTTAATAACAACAAGCTAGCTAGCTAGTCTGGTTAAGGAGCACATATTGTAATTACATACAGTAATATATTGAATTACATTTGCTTTTGTTACGTCATGGCCACAAGAGGGCTCCACTTGGTGTGAGATCCTTACAACTTTACAGGTTTCCTCAGTAAGAAATGCTATATGAAGCCCCATTGGCACTTTAAGGCATACTCAGTGCCATTTGGTCCATGTAGCATTTTACACCAACAGTACCACACCCACCTTCCCAGTGGCAAAGTCTGTATGACACCCCACTTACACCCTCAATGCATGCTCAGTTCCATCGAATCAGTAAGGCATTTTAGACCAACAGTACAACACCTGCCACAATAACAACAAAGATGCATCCATGAGTATTTCACTGGGGTTGAAAATCTCAAATGCACTCTCTCACACATTGATTTCTAAAGTCCAGGAACAGGCCTTTGGTTTTCTTGGAGGTGACGGCTAAGTTGCTTTCCTGACTTCATTTTTCCAGAATTTGGATTTCCACCCTGGAGGCAAACTTATTTGGAATTCAGTCTTAAGGTTGTTGTAGTCAGCACTGACAACACACTTGCCTCATAGGTCCTTCCTGTGTGGAGTCTGCATGTCCTCTCCATGTCTGCGTGGGTTTATTCCCGGGCAATCCGGTTTCCTCCCACAGTCCAAAGACATGCAAGTTAGCTGAATTGGACATACAAAATTGCCTGAAAGACTTGTTATTCGATGCAACGTTGTGTCTGTCATTCAAATAGCATGAACTATTTCAGCAATTTGTGCTATAGTAGCTGCTCTGTGGGATCAGAGAAGATGGCTTAGCCTTCATTCCCCACATGCATCAATGAGACTTGGCTGCCCATGACCCTGTCACCTGTTCACTGGTTGTCCTTTTGGTAGCTTTTATTTATTGCATATTCATATAGTATTTTGTATAGATTTAATTGTTTATGATAAATAGCATTATTAGTGTATGTTTAATTAAAATGAAAGTGTCACCATGAGCAAGAGGAAGTCAGTCTGCACAGAACTCCATAAATGGACTGGACAAAATTACTTAATATTTGCTAGCACACCATTTGGAAACAATGACTGAAATCAGTCATTTCCTGTAACCCTGGATTGTAATGATCCCACACTGGCTGGAGTCAAGTGCAGATATATTTATTTTGACACAGCAGAACAACATGAACACAAAAACAGCAATAATGTGGCTTAATGGTTAAGGTGTTGGGTTACTGAATAGAAGGTTGGGGTTTCAAGCCCCACCACCACCAAGCTGCCACTGCTGGGCCCCTGAGCAAGGCCCTTAACCCTCAATTGCTCAGCTGTATAAATGAGAAAAATGTAAGTCACTCTGGATAAGGGTGTCTGCCAAATGCCATAAATGTAAATGTAAATGCAAAAGAACGTAAAGCACAGAGCATGGATGAAGGAGCAAAACCAAACAAAGGCAATGTCTCTTCAGAGTTCAGTACAAACAGAAGTTTAAAGCATGCTCGTGGAAGTCGGGAAATACACCACGCCCTGGCAGGGACAAAACTAGGAAGAGAACAAAGAAACAAAGGACTATGAGTGCAGGGCAAGGTAGCAACACACACAGGAAAACTAGGGCTAGAGATGCAAGAGCAATACTTAGCTTTAGAGAGATAGTGTGGAGAGATGTGTGCGGAAATGTGACAGCAGTACCAAAGTTGATCCACACTGGGGAGAATAAACACTGCTCTTTTATTTCCCCAGCATGGTTTAAAAAAGGAAATCAAAGATGGCCACCAGCAAGTGTGCCTCATTGGTTAGGCCCTGTGGGAATTGTAGTTCTTGACTGTAGTCTTCCCACAGGGCATCGGGGGCACCCTCTTGCAGCAACTGGCATGACAAGAATGAGTTTCTTACACCTCTCTACTTAAATTTTGGACCACTCTTTTGCCAACTGACATTTTGAGATCTCTCCACAGGTGTTCTATAGGATTTAAATCTGGACTAATTGCTGGCCACTTTGTTTTAAACCTTTCTAGGTGCTTTTTGAAGCTTTTTTGGGTTATTCTCCTGCTGGAAGACACATGACCTCTGACAGATAGCCAGCTTTCTGACACTGGGCCCTATATTGCTTTCCAAAATTCTGACATTCTGCCAATTCATGATGCCATGCACACAGTCAAGGCATCCAAGCAGCAAAACAACCCCCAAATTTCTGTGAACCTTCATCATGTTTGACCAGAGGGACTGTGTTCTTTTCTTTGAAGGCCTCATTTCATTTTCTGTAAATGGTACAATGATGTGCTTTATCCAAAAGCTCTATTTAGGTCTCATGTTTTCAGTGGACATTCTCCCAGAAGGATTGTGTATTCCTCAGGTAAGTTCTGACGAGCTCGATTTTGGATTTTTTATGTCTCTTTGACAACAGTGGGGTCCTCCTCTGTCTCCTACCATACCATACCATTTCATTCCGATGGCAAAAGATGCAATGACTGTTGTACCTTGTGTCTACAAGTCAGCTTGAATGTGCTTTGAAGTTCATTGATGTTCGTTAGCCACCATTTGAACAATCCTTCATTGCAAATCTTTTGCCAAAAATGAAACAAAGAGAAGCTGTTCCTTCTTTTGTGTTTATTCACACAGAAACACGCACTTGAAAAGTCTGAATTACACTCAAAAACCCAGGATTTATATACCTCATTTCAAGGATGCATGTCACATTAAGTACTAAGTACCCACTAAATTTTGTTGATGTCTTTCCAGATAACCACCATTATCTAAACCTGAGTTTTTGAGTCTTTTCCTGCTCTGTCACTGAAGGACAGCTAGGAAATTAAAAAAAATGTTTTTTAAGTAATAATAAACATAAAATAACATTCAGAAGTATCAGATTTACAACATATGGCAAGAAAATATATAAATGACAAAACTCTGTTTTTAAAACAGGGCAATAGCAATATTATATTCTACCCTAAGATGGCAGCCTTACATTTCTACAATTGCTTCTTTTGACCATGAGAAATTACCCATCCAACCCTTCAAATTACTTATCAGGCACCTGCATTCTCAGTTTACCTTGAGTCAGACTTACCAAGGACTTTACTAAAATTACTGAATAAAATCAGGACTTTCTTAAAATAAGTAAAATACATAGTGACTCTATTGGCTTCTAACACTATGTAATACTATTTTACCATTTTACTGCATTTTAACTTATTAAATCAACTCCAATTAAAGAACAAATTTCACCTCTCTGTCTGGTATTCTTTCTAAGCTGCTGGTTGTCTGGGTGCATTGCCATCTTTTGCTAGACCTTGCTAGAACAGCTTGAAGGTGGCCACACAGGCACACAAATTTTATGGGTTAAATGTTTCATGAAAGATGCGTATATTTTCCATAATCATAGTGTTTACATATTTGAGTAATATTAAGCTATAAGTTTCACTTTCCATCAATTTTTGTCTTCCATCCACATCAAGGGAGGTTATCTACAGTGCCATGGGCTATAAACTTCATAATGATATTGTGCACAGTGGACACAGGAACATCAACATCTCTGGAGATGGACTTGTAGCCTTGGGATAGTCCAGATTTTTCCACAATTTTGGTTTTCATGTCTTGACAATTCTTTGCTCTTTTTTCTTTTCTCCATGCTCAGTGTAGTACACAGACACAAGAGTCACCTTATATCTGAAATATTCTGCATATTTTGAAAGATGATAATCACTCCCAAACACTAAACTTGCTTGACTTGGCCTTACCATGAAATAAAATAAGCCACTAAAAAATTTTCCACAGAAAAGTGAGAAATAAGTAATTTTATTATTTTATATAAAATTACTATTATATTGTGATGAATTTAGACCAAAAAGTATCATCCTGTAAAGGTAAAGTCTTACCTTTACCAATCTTAGGTTAAACAACAGAATACCTGTTAAGGGTATAAGGGTAATGGGGTTTCAACTGACTATTTTAGTATTCCCTTTGTTTTGCCTGCTATAATGTTGATGTAGGATACTGGACACTATTTCAGAGCTATGCTTAATGGAATAAGCAGTTCATGTTCTTCCTAGCTTTATCAACATCAGGTGGAATGTGACATGGAGATGTTTAGTTTTTGTTGCAGTCCAGCAGGTGTTATGCTACACCAGCTTTGGAAGAAACTACAATCCCCACAAACCTTCAGCTACATCTGTGAGAGGTTAAAGATCAATGGCCCCCCTCCCCCAAAAAACTGCCATCCATGAAGCCAAACCTGTTTCCATACTTGATGCCTTTGATAGTGTGTGTGTGTTTGCATGAGAAAGTATGCATGTGTGTGCGTGTGTGTGTGAGTGTGTGTGTGTGAGAGAGAGAGGATAACTCTGATTCTGACACTCTCATATTAATGAAATCTGTAAGGCAACACACAGTCTCTGCCTACTTGCTCATTCTTCTACCTCTTAATTAGGTGCTGGGAGTAAGAGAGTTTATAGCCAAGGTGCTTCCTTGTTTAATGCTTAGTGCCATCAATAATCCATTCCTTGCCAGAGAAAATTAATTTATGGCAATTGCATAGACTGTGTCCTGGGACATAATAGATCTTAGGTAACACAGAAGAGACCACATGAAGGAGATATAGAATATACACTCACTGAGCACTGCGCACCTACTCATTCATGCAATTATTTAATCAGCCAATCATGTGGCAGAACTGCAATGTATGCATGCAGATCATGCAAATATGGGCTAGCAGCTTTGGGTAATGTTCACAAAATCAAAAAATGTTATCTAAGTGATTTTAACTATGGCAGAGCTGCTGGTGCTGAATGTTTTGAGTATTGAGTATTTCCATAACTGCTGATCTCCCAGGTTATTACCCTATAGAGTTTACTCACAATGGTGCAAAAAACAAAAAACAAAAGTTTTTGGGTAGAAATGCCTTGCCGATGAGAAAGGTCAAAGGAAAAGGCCAGATCAAGCCAACAAGAAAGATACATTAACTCAAATAATCACTTTTTAAACTGTGGTGAGCAAAAAGGCACCTCAGAACACACAAAAAAGCAAACCTTGAGGTAGATGGGCTACAAGTGCAGAAGACCACATTGGGTACCACTTCTCTGAGCCAAGAACAGCAATGTTAGGCTATATTGTAGGGAGAGGAATTCATGCCAAATTGAAAAGCAATTGCTGCAGTGCCAAAATGTGAAATGCAACGCACACAATATATTGTGTTTCCATCACGGCATGCAAAATATGTGCCATATTCTACTCCACTGGAAGTGGTTGGAACCCCAGAATCTGTGGGCAGCTCACGTGAGCTGTCGTCATCATCATGTGCCCACCCGCCAGCCATTTCCCACACAACAACTAGAGAGAAATGCCACCAAGGTCAGCTTGCTCCAGAACAAAAACAGAAAGCTGAGGAATTTAAGTGCTGTGCTGCAGCTGCAGTGGAGCCTGTCCTTATAAGCTGAGTGCTCTGGGGCTGGAGGAACACAGGATAAGGACTGAGAGATCTCATGGCCATTGGGATGGATTAGTGCAGCTAAGACACTCAGGTGGCCTGACACGACTCCTTATGTGCCTGCAGCTAAGGCCCTGCGGGTTGGCTGGGATAGCCTTCGGATCAGTGAGGGGCTGTACTGAGTGTGGGAAGAGCCAGTCCCTGGGAAGAAGATCTGGCAGCTGGTTGTGCCACGCAGCCTCAGAGGGCGAGTGCTGGGGGCCATACATGGAGCTATGGGTGTTGGGTACTTCGGTGTGGCTAAATCCCAAAGAAATCTGAGACAGAGTTTCTACTGGCCTGGCTGTCATACTGACATTGAACTGTTCGTGAATTGTTGTGATCTTTGCACTGCTAAGAAAAGGCCCACACTGCAGTCATGGGCCCCTCTGCAATCACTCTGCTTGGGTGCTCCCTTGGAGCAGGTTGCATGTTGAGGCCTTTCCCTAAGACTGTTAGCCTTGAGGGTTCCAGGAACGAATCACACTGGGGGCCAGACAAAAGACTGGATAGCCCAGGGGGCATCTATGTCATACAAGGAAGACCCTTCTCAGGCTGAGGGGGTTTGCCAGATATTACATATCCTTGTGTCTGTGTTACGTTCCTGTTGTACTTCTTGTCTGTTTTGCAGGCTCACGTGATGGGTTGCCAGGACAGCTGACCCTTGAGGGGCGGCTATGTGGTGACCCGCCACAGGGGCTGCAGATGATTGGCCACTGTATGAGAGCTGGGAGGAGCCAGGGTCATCTCCCAGCATGCATCTGGGTCTTCTTCCCAGCTCCGCCTTTTTGTGTAGTAGTGTTGTAGGTAGTTCTTGTGTGTGTAGTCTCCCTTTCCCCCTGTTGAAATGCTTTATGTTGACAATAAAGCATTCTTGAGAAAATTAATCAATGTGTGTTTGAAATGAGAGCTTTGAATAGGTACATGTTGTCTCAATGTTTTTATAGCATGCATCAGTGTGTTATTTTATCAGGTAACAGAAGCAATCCTGCCTCATTCTGTGTCTCTGTTCCTAAAGCTAGTTTCAATTGCATGTTTACCAATGGTGGTCCTACTGGGAACAATATGTTTCCACTGACCTAGCCCTGAGGTTCACTGATGTACACAGTCCCCTTCACCATGAAAAAAAATCTAAAGACAAAAAAGATGTGATAATTAAATAAATATAAATTTAATGTTACTTGTAAATTACTAAATATATGTGATGCTAGTTGCATTTGGGGCATTGTGTTAAACAAATAAAAACAGAATATGATAATTTTCAAATCCTTTTCAACACATATTCAATTGAATACACTACAAAGACAAGATAGAGGATAAAGTTGTTATTTTCGCTCATTTTGAATTTGATGCCTGCAACATGTTCCAAAACAGTTGGGACAGGGGCATGTTTACCACTGTGTAATGACCTTTCCTTTTAACAACACTCAATAAGCGTTTGGGAACTGAGGGCACTAATTGTTGAAGCTTTGTAGGTGGAATTCTTTCCCATTCTTGCTTGATGTACAACTTCAGTTGCTCAGCAGTCCGGGGACTTCATTGTCGTATTTTGCACTTCATAATGTACCACATATTTTCAATGGGAGACAGGTCTAGACTGCAGGCAGGCCAGTCTAGTACCCACACTCTTTTACTATTAAACCATGCTGCTGTAACATGTGCAGAATGTGGCTTGGCATTGTCTTGCTCAAATAAGCAGGGTCATCCCTTAACAAGATGTTGCTTGGATGGCTGCATATGTTGCTCCAAAACTTGTATGTACCTTTCAGCATTAATGATTCCTTCACAGATGTGCAAGTTACCCATGCTATGGGCATTAACACACCCCATACCGTCAGAGATTGTTGATCAGTCCGTGTCACTTTTCACGTTAGTCCATCTCAGATGCGCTTCGGCCCAGAAAAGCTGGCGGCATTTCTGGTTGTTGTTGATATTTGGCTTTTGCTTTGCATGGTAGAGTTTTAACTTGCACTTGTAGATGGAGCAACAAACTATGTTCACTGACGATGGTTTTCTGAAGTGTTCCTGAGCCCATGTGGTAATATCCATTACAGAATGATGTCGGTTTTTTAATGCAGTGCCACCTGAGGGTTTGAAGGTCACAGGCATTCAATATTGGTTTTTGGCCTTGCTGCTTACTTGCAGCGATTTCTCCAGATTCTCTGAATCGTTTGATGATATTATGGACTGTAGATGATGAAATCCCTACATTCCTTGCAATTGTACGTTGGGAAATGTTCTTAAACTGTTGGACCGTTCGCTTACACAGTTGTTCACAAAGTGCTCCCTTTATACCCAGTCATGACACTCACCTGTTTATAATTAACCTGTTCACCTGTGGAATGTTCCAAACAGGTGTTTTTTGAGAATTCCAGTCTTTTGTTGCCCCTGTCACAACTGTTTTGGAATGTGTTGCAGGCATCAAATTCAAAATGTGTGAATATCTGCAAAAATACAATAAAGTTTATCCATTTGAACATTACATATCTTGTCTTGTAGTGTATTCAATTGAATATGGGTTGAAAAGAATTTGCAAATCATTGTATTCTGTTTTTATTTATGTTTTACACAACGTCCCAACTTCATTGGAATTGGGGTTGTATAAAATATGTACCTGAGAGACATATTACAAATAACTGCAAAGGTAATAAAATCCTAATGCCTTTGTGAATTAGCTAAATCTTTGAGATTACCCTGTTCTTTCAGAAAGTGTAATGAAACCCTTAAGCAAAATCCCAGTGCTCTGAAACACCAGCATCAAACAGATCATCATCCCATATGAAACAATAAAGAGAAAGTGTTTCCTGTACAGTTGCTTTGTTTATTAAAGGGAAATAAGATTGTCCTGTCTCTGCAGATATGCCTGCCCCTCTGCTTTTGTTTTTCCTTACTTCCTATTTCATATATATAATTTTTTTCATTTCAACAGTGTTTGAGCTCAGGAGCTTGTTCAACTTACATTTTCTCCACCTGTATGTTACTCTCTCAATGTTCCAGAGGTTTTGTCAGTTGTTAGAAACATGCCTACTTGTCTTATTACCAATGATTTTCCCATTACAAATGGTTTTCAAATGGGTTTCATATTTCTTATTTGCACTAACAGAAATAATAAGAAAACCCTGGCCTATATGTTAAGTTGAATTTCAAAACCATCAAGGCCATTAAAATCAGAAACCAGCTTAGAAGGCAATAATTTCTTATATGCACTAATATAACAAAACAGTAAGAACGTTCCATGGTCAAGTACCTTCTCAATTACAGGTTTTATTATTCTGCCACAAGCACCACACTTCTGTAAAGTAGATTGGCGAGACCTCATACAGATATATTTGGTATGGTGTTTTGCTTTGAGGTGATGCGTCAAAGATAAATTATGACTTAAATAATTAATTAAATTCATTCAGGCAAACTGTGCAGAATACTTATGTTTTCTACAAAGATCCATCAGGGAAATTTTCTAAATGAAACTTTCAAAAGCTCCATCCTTGTCTATAGCATCTTTAGGCAGTTTGACATACATTGTCATAGGTCAGAAGCCACAGGATGTAAACAAACCAGAGCTATGTTAATTGCATTTTTCTGTTAAAAAAATTAATGTTCATTTTGACAGAACTAACTTTAAAATATTAATCCTTCTAATATTCATTCATTCATTCATTCATCTTCTTGGCCGCTTATTTCTTTTCAGGGTCACGGGGGAGCCGGTGCCTAGCCGGCCACA
>JAOVVG010157133.1:0-11855 GCA_028566375.1 Leptodoras nelsoni | reverse complement strand
CCTATACGTTACAGTGGACGTACTGGTCCTCTATACGTTACAGTGGATGTACTGGTCCTCTATACGTTACAGTGGATGTACTGGTCCTCTATACGTTACAGTGAAAGTACTGGTCCACTATACGTTACAGTAGGTGTATATAGAGTAATATAGTATATAGTGGTATATAGTATAATATAGTATATAGTGTATATATATAATATAGTGGTATATATAATATAGTGGTATATAGTATATAGTGGTATATAGTATATAGTTTATATATATAATGTATAGTGGTATATAGTATAATATAGTATATAGTGGTATATATAATATAGTATATAGTGTATATATATAATGTATAGTGGTATATAGTATAATATAGTATATAGTGTAATATAGTATATAGTATAATATAGTATATAGTGTAATATAGTATATAGTGTGTATATATATATAATGTATAGTGGTATATAGTGTAATATAGTATATAGTGTAATATAGTATATAGTGTATATATATATAATGTATAGTGGTATATAGTGTAATATAGTATATAGTGTATATATATAATGTATAGTGGTATATAGTATAATATAGTATATAGTGGTATATATAATATAGTATATAGTGGTGTATATAGTATATATGAACATCCTGTTATTTTAACACTAAATGTCAGGATTTAAGGGCTAAGCTCTTAGAGAACCTTTAGTTTCATGCTAACTGTTTAATCCTCACCTGGAGAAGAGCTGCTGGAGAAGTAAGCCCCAGGTAAGACTAGTAAGACTAAACCTCATGAGCCGAGCTGATTTTAAAAGTATGTTAATGGCGGTTTGCTCTCAGGATAAAGAGTTTACCTGAACACTTGTTTTCCATGAACTCAGAGAGCGGAATGAGCCACTCCGGACTGCCCAGATACCCGGCGATGCTCTCCGCGACCCACTCACTGTCCTCCGCCATGACCACCGTCTCCCTCTCTCTCTTTCTCTCTCTCTTTCTCTCTCTCTCTCTCTGTTTATCTCTAACAGCCCCAGCAGCGTCTCAGCCCCGGATTAAAGCTCTACTCTACACATTCGGACATTTGTCTCCCGCTGCAGAGCTTGCAGAAAAATCCGGGACCTGACCAAAACAACACGGGAGCGCGTCCCAAATGCTTTCTACCATTAAAGCTGAGACGTGCACTAACTAGGGTGTAGCAGTCACCATTTTCGCGACCTATACCTAGTGCACTTACAAAGGGATCACCAGCGAATTAGAATGGACCCAAGACCGCCCAGCTCCTGAAGAGCAAAAGCTGTGAAACCATGGTAACGTTACGTTAGAGCGATGACGCAGGACGTATGCAGGGACGCTACGTGGGCACGTACAGCACGCGCAATGAACGGAAAGAGGGAAAGAAAGAAAGAAAGAAAGAAAGAAAGAAAGAAAAAAGAGAGAAAGAAAACTAAATAAAGAGTCAACTAAATCAAAAGTGTTTAAAATACTGAATACAATTTTTTAGATTTAATAGTTCATTTTTTATTGTTTTAATATTAATTATTGATGTAATTTAATTATTAATAACTAAACTTTCCTGAAAGAAATAGATCGTGCTTGAAAAGTGCTGCAAGTTTGTGTGTTCGTATGTGTATGTGTGTGTGTGTGTGTGTGTGTGTTGAGATGGAGGTGGTGGCTGTGTGTGTTTGTATACAGTATATGTGTGTTTGTGTGTGTATGTGTGTGTGTTGTATGTGTGTGTGTTTTGAGATGGAGGTGGTGTGTGTGTGTTTGTATATATGTGTGTTTGTGTGTGTATGTGTGTGTGTTGTATGTGTGTGTGTGTGTTTGTATGTTTGTGTGTGTTTGTATTTATGTTTGTGTGTGTGTGTTTTGAGATGGAGGTGGTGTGTGTGTGTTTGTATATATGTGTGTTTGTGTATGTGTTTGTATGTTTGTGTGTGTGTATGTGTGTGTGTGTGTGTTTGTATGTTTGTGTATGTGTTTGTATGTGTGTGTGTGTGTTTATGTGTGTGTTTGTATGTTTGTGTGTATGTTTGTGTATGTGTGTGTTTGTATATATGTGTGTGTTTGTTGAGATGGAGGTGGTGTGTGTGTATGTATGTGTTTGTATTTGTATGTGTGTGTGTGTGTGTGTGTTTGTGTACGTGTTTGTATTTGTATGTGTTTGTATTTGTGTGTGTGTGTGTGTGTTTGTGTGTGTGTGTTTGTATTTGTATGTGTATGTTTGTGTGTGTGTGTATATGTGTGTATGTGTGTGTGTTTGTGTGTGTGTCACTACTCTGACTCATTCATTTTACGTTCCGTTTCATTTACATTTTAAAAAGTAACGTTTTGTTTATTACCACTGATCATTTTTATTACATATATTATTATTATTATGATCATTTATAATCAATGGCATTAATGAACACTAGCGATGAGCTTCAGAGTGAATACTGAGTAACTACAGTGTGTTCAACAGGCTGTGTCATGACTCGTGTAATGAATCAGTAAGTAAATGATTAGTTGGTGAACTATTAGTTTCTAGTTTCATCTTTATATAATAAATATTTCAGTTAATCAGGAACTGAAGGTAATAAAGTCTTTAATGTGAACAGAGTGTGAAATAAACTCACCCCAACGCCTTGATGTCCAAAATGAGAGTGAAATGGTAAATCACACAGACCAGACTGGAGCTCAGTACAGACGTTATGATCTTTATTAGGAATAAAAATGCAGTCATTCAATAATAAAAGTCAAGATTACCAAAGTGATTGTAAATACACCTCTTATTTCTTTTTTTCTTTTCTTTCTTTAGGTCTGCCGTCGTGTACAGATCCGTTTCCTCTCCTTTATGTAGAAAGAAAGCGATCAGACATTTCTAGAAAACAGTCTCAGATCGTGAGAGCGAGCGCCGTGGTGGCGTAGACGTGACGGTGAGCAGCCCTGGGTTTGACTGAACGCGGTACGTGAGACTCTACAGCTCAGGAAGCAGAGCATGCAAAAAACAGCTCTCATGCAAAAAAACAGAAAAATATCAAATGATTAGGAGAACCGAGCGAGCAGCAGCTTCATCACTGGAAAGGGGTTATAAGAAATTCCTATTTACAACAACCGTACAATCAAAGACGTTTAGACTGCTGGAAATGTCGGACATGGCTGTGTGGTTTATGGGAGTTCAGTTTTTCCATACTTTCCATCATTTATTCATTTTATCAACATCAGCGGTTTAACAGCAAACTGCTAGAATGACATGTACCTGTAGATCTGAATGCTCTGTTCTGATTGGTCAGAAGGCGGCGAGGGCTTTTCTGGGACGGCGGCTCGAACGGAGAAGCTGGTGGAGGAAGGAATGAGCGTTTATAGCTGCTATAACGTTGTAAGCGAGAGACACGAGTTCTGATGTAATAATAAATGATTAAAAACGCACCATGCAAAGTGTTTTATTCCTCCAAGGCTTATCCTAAAGTCTTTATGAAAATAAACTAAATTAAAAAAATCACAAAAATGTTACACAATTCTACAAAAAACCCTTTAAAAGATTCCAATGTTTAAAATGTGTGTTTAGAAATGTTAGAAAAATTAAATCATGTGTTAAATGACATTTAATGTTATTATTATAAGGAGTTTTTGATAAAATTCAAGAGTTTTAGAGGTTCAAACTTCAGAACTTTAAAAGATTTTTTTTTTTTTAAATCTGAAAGCATTTTCCGGAAATGTTGGGAGACTTTTTAAAAATGCGAAGAAATTTGTTTAATTAATTAATTAATTAATTAATTAATTAATAAATTTAATTTGTTAAATTGCTTGAACTGATAAAAAAAAATCAAAGAAAAAAATTTCACGTACAAACCTAATTGTAAAAATAAAACACGAAACATTAGAACGTGACGCCTGCAACACACTCAGAACAGTTGTGTAACAGTAACACGGTTCTGGAAGGTTCCATAATAATCACAGAGTCGTCAGGACTGAGTGTAAAGGAGCCTCCACTGAAGGCTGAGTCTCTGTGAGTGAGGACGGGTCGTGGGTCACCACTTTGTCCCAAACCTCATGAGAGAATTGTCTACAGTTCAGACACAATGTTTCTCAGTGCAGGACTGCACAGAGTTCGGGTCTTTCACCATCTACAGGTCATGATATCATGAAAAGGTTCAGGGAGTCAGCGGGAATCTCACTGTGTAAAGGCAGAGGGTGGAAACTGTCTGAGAAACCGTCATGCTCCCGTGATGGACATAGACACATGGGCTCGGGAGGACTCTGGGAAATCATCGTCACTTAACACTTAACACAGTCCACCGCTGCATCAAGAAATGCGACCTGAACCTGTATAATAGACAGAGGAAGCAGATATTAATGTAGTGCAGAAACACTGGAAGATCTCTGGACCTGAAGTCACCTGAGATGGACTGAAAGACGGCGGAAACGTGTTCTGTGGTCAGACGAGTTCACGCTTCAGCTCGCTTTTGGGAAAACAGACGTCAGATTCTACGTGCTGAAGATGAATAAGAGCATCCAGACTGTTAGCAGTGAAAAGTGTAAAAACCAGTATCTGTGACGGCCTGGGGGAGCATCAGAGCCCACGGCCTGGGGGAGCATCAGAGATGTGAAGAGACCACTGATGTGGAGGATTATACTGGGATTCTGGAGAAACACATGCTGCCATTCAGGATGAGGTCTTTCCCCAGGAACTCCATGTGTGTTTCAGCAGGACAACACACCAGTTACACCAGTTACACCAGTTGCTTGCCTGAAAATGTACGGAGCGTCATGAAGAGGAGAATCAGACCACAGAGACCACAGACTGTTCAGCAGCTCCAGTCTGGTACACACACAGAACCGGGAGAAATTCCACTTAGAATTAAAATCTTCAATTCCCAAACCATTAAACAGAGTCATTACCAGTAAAGGTGATGTGACCCAGTGGGAAACGTCTCTGTAACAACTTTTACTGAGTGTGTTACAGGAATCAGGTTCTAAACGTCTTCATATTTAACAAATAGAATTAAATTCGTCACTGAAAATCTTTTCTTTGTCCTTTTATCTGTTAAATAAAGCTTCAAGCAAATTAATAAATGATAGAATTCAGTTTTTATAGCATTTTTAGAACTGGAAATGGGAAATGGAGTTTGTATTCTGGAGTTCTTTTAGAATTTGTAGAAAATGTTTAAAATAAACTAAAACTATAAGTGGTCATGGCCGCCGGTCGCTCCGGAGAGTTCCTGCTGGGACGCTGAGCGGCTTTGTGCTGACGGTTCACTCCTGACACTTCTGAGTGAAACCTTAAAAAGGTGCATTCATAACATAACAGATCAGGAAGCACCCGAGATTCCCTGGAAGATCGAGACGAGCCGGCAGAAAGTGTTGGCCCCCCGTACTGCACACGCCACAGCAGCAGACTTCACTGCACTGCACTTTACGTAAGGTACATTCAGGATGAAGATAAGGAGCCGTGTGTAAATCACAAAGCTCGTCTCCAGGCTTTGGTCTGTGCTCTAAACCCACGTCTAAATGATGTAGAACTCATTGATAGTGTATCAAAAATTATAAAAAACTCCCCCTTAGAAAAAAGAAGAGATAATGTAAACGAAGCGGCGATGAAGAATTCAAGGAAGTCGTTTGATAGAAAAATAGAGAGTCTCTGAACGTCCTGAACGTAATTCTGATGTAGAAATGGAGAAGGAGAAGAAAGAAGAGGAGCAACGACGCTAGGCATGGACCTGAAGATGTTTTAAACCTTTTACATTTAAAAACAGATTTGCTGTGAGCTACGTTCTAACAGTCGCCTCTGCGGGAGAAACCCCCGCTGGCTAGAAAACACGGCACACGAGCGAGATACAGTACAGTGATGTAAAAACCTTTGGGGGCGGGGCTATGCAAATTAGGACGGTAACCTCAATGCCAAGGCTGAACAAGAAAACAAACAAACAAATGCAACTTGTAAAGTAAAAAAGTTAGTAAAAAATAATAATTAATAAATAAATATATAATAATTATTTCTTTACTATATATAAATATATATATACAAACAAAACAAATAAAAAATAAATAAACATTGACAAATATAAGTAAATAACTAACTAAACAAATATCTAAGTAAAAAACCCAGATTTAAATAAATAAATAAAAATATATAAATATATAAATAAACAAATAAACTAACAGAATGTATATAAATAAATATTAAGAAACAAGCATATAAATAAATAAACAGAATGTAAATTAATTACATAAATAAATAATAAAAAATAAATATACAAAATGTAAATAAAAAAATAAAAGAATGTAAAAAAGAAAGAAATAACAAACAAATAAATATATAATTAAATAAACAATATGAACAAAATGTAAATAAATAAATAACAAATAAATAAACAAATAAAATGTAAATAAATAAATAACAAATAAATAACAAGTAAATAAATAAAATGTGAATAAATAAATAACAAGTAAATAAATAAAATATAAATAAATTAATAACAAATAAATAAATAAAATGTAAATAAACAAATAAATAATAAATAAATAAATAAATAAATAAATAAATAACAGAATGTAATAAAGAAAGAAATAACAAACAAACAAATATAAGTAAATAAGCAAAATGTAAATAAAATAAATAAATACATATATAAGTAAAAAATAAATGAATAAATAAATAAGTAAATAAATTATAACCAATTAACCAACTGTTTAATTTTTGTTTTTATTAAAGAAGTGGATAATGAAGTAATTAAAACCAAACCAAACAAAATAAATAAACATTAAAAAATATTTTAAAAAAACAATAAACAATAACAAACAAAGAAAGAAAGAAATAAATAAAGAAAAAGGGAAAGAAAGAAAGAAAGAAAGAAAGAAAGAACAGACAGACAGACAGACAGGCGGATGGGTAGATGTTGAACAGACATAACTGAGACAGACGGATGATAATTAGTCAGTAATGAACGTGTAGCACTAATACGTGTGTGTGTGTGTGTGTGTGTGTGTGTGTGTGTTCTTCTTTTCATGGTTATTATAGAAACAGAAAGATTTTCATCCTCCTCTTCACGGAGACGGTACATTCTCAGAGGTAAAGGTAGTCTGCTGTGCCTTTCTTCTTCTGCAGTAAGAGACTGAGTTCAAATGAAAAGGAGAATGCGGCAGGTTTCAAGCTCGATTATTAGCACTGAGGTCTGCTACAAAAAAAACAGCCTTCTTTAAAAAAGGCCAAGAACAGAGGGAGAGATAAAGAGATAAACGCTTTACAGAGTGCCGAGAGACACAAAGGACGACTGTAACCGTCAGTCAGTCAGGCTTCGTCAGCGCAGCTCTTACAGCAAGGCGTTCGGACTTCCCGTGTCCTCCGGCTGACCTGCCTGACCCTTAAACACGCCGGGGCTCCAGCTGCAGCTGGGAATCTTGTTGGGCTGCAGAGGTTTGGCGTTCAGCGAGTGCCAGTCTCTGTCGAAGACGGATTTCAGCTGCTCGGCCAGCGTGGAGCCTCTCCCCGGCTCACTGACCACCAGACCGGCTCCGGCGTTAAACACAAACTCCTTCCCAACCCAGTCCAGGTTCCCTGGGGAAACACACACACACACACACACACACACACACACACACAGTTCCACCAAATCCACCTGAGACAGGTTTCACAGAGCCGAATTCACTCTGCATTAAGTTATTCCTGAAATTCTACGTCTCGCCCCGCCCACTCCGCTGCCGACTGCTTCCTGTACCCCGATCGACATTTTATGATGTAATAACTCTGACTCAGCTTCCTCTGTTCCTCCGGTTTACCATGAAGCGCAGGTTTATGAAGACGTGAGGTTTATGATCACCTATGTAGACGGAGTTATCGGTCACCACGTATCTGTGATGGAGGACGCCTTGAGGAGAACCGTCATCTCGCACGCGCGGACTGAAGAACCTCTGCAGGAAGAATAAACAAACACATGTGCACATACGTGACCATAAAATAACACGTTTCCTATAGCGGCGTGAAGGTAAAGAAATGGGCCTGAACAGTGTCAAACACTCAGAGGCATCAGAGGCATCAGAGGCATCAGAGGCATCAGAGGCATGCTGTCACAGGAAAATAATCAACGACCCCCGGGGTGACAAGGAGCACACAACATGTCTTATTATCTATAGATAGATAGATAGATAGATAGATAGATAGATAGAGGGGTGGGTGGATGGATGTATGGATGGATGCATGAATGGAGGGATATACAGTTAGATAGATAGATAGACAGAGACAGCCAGATAGATAGATAGATAGATAGATAGATAGATAGTTAGATAGATAGATAGATAGAGGGGTGGGTGGATGGATGGATGGATGGAGAGATAGATCGATAGATAGAGAGATAGATAGAGGGGTAGGTGGATGGATGAATGGAGAGATAGATCAATAGATAGATAGATAGATAGATAGATAGATAGATAGATAGATAGATAGATAGATAGATAGATAGAGGGGTGGGTGGATGGATAGATAGATAGATAGATAGATAGATAGATAGATAGATAGATAGATAGATAGATGTGTGGGTGGATGGATGGATGGATGGAGAGATAGATCGATAGAGGAATGGATGGATGGATGAATAGATAGACAGATAGATAGATAGATAGATAGATAGATAGATAGATAGATAGATAGATAGATAGATAGAGGGGTGGGTGGATGGATGTATGGAGGGATATATAGTTAGATAGATAGTTAGACAGAGAGACAGCCAGATAGATAGATGGACGGACGGACGGACAGACGGATGGATGGAGGGATGGGTGGAGGGATGGGTGGATGGATGGATGGAGGGATGGGTGGACGGATGGATGGATTGCTTGACTGATTAACTGTTCAATAATTTATTCATAAAATAGCAAGTTAATTAAAAAACGAATTAAAGTGTATAATTTAATAATTAAAATTATTGATTAATTAATTACTAATAAAAAATAATTATTAAATTATGAATGAATTAATTCTAATAGAAATGCAGCAGCTACAGTTTGACATTCTGTGATGTTCTATGACATTCTTTAAAAAAGTTTCATAAATGGTGAAAAAGTTGTGAAAACCTTCATATTATATTAATATAATGTGAATATTTCACTTACAGATCATCTGATTGACTTTTATTTTTAGTGATTGAATGATTGATTGATTGATTGATTGATTGATTGATTGTAACTTGTGCTTGCATGAAAAGGCCAACAGGTGTCAGTCTGGTCCTTCATTTGTTGCACCAGTGTTTCACACAGACAGAGTGATGGTAAGCGTCCGTGACCCTGACCCCCGCTGACATCACTGAGTGAGTATTAGTGATTACTGTACGATCAGCTGTAGATCAGCTCTAACACTGCAGCTCTGTGGAATAAGAAAGCGTACGCACCGCCTCCACGGAGCAGTTGTGCGTCTGCACACACAGGCTTTGTAAGGACCACAGGAAGTTGAAGGTGAGAGGGTGTGTTTGCTCCCGGCAGCTGATCAGCAGACGCACCTCGACGTGCCTCAGGACGAGAGCCTCGCGCAGCATGCCGTCGATACGTGACCAGTACTTACTGAGAACACACAGCAGCCTGAGTCTCACACTGAATCACACAAGTGTCCATTAATCAGGCTGGGACAGGAAATACCCCTGAGCAGGGGCTGTAGGCAGACTCACCTGTGTGAACTGCTGCTCAGCAGCGGCAGGTAATCCGTCATGGATATGCAGATGAAGCGCTTGGCGTCTTGAAAGACCCGGAAAATGGCTTCGATGTCCGTGGTCCGGTCTTTGGGGCGGAAGATATTTGGAGAGCTCTGACACAAAACAACAGCAATAATATTATCACAAACAATGTAATGTTACTTTGGTATATGTTGAGAATCTGCCGTGCAGGTCCCCATGAACAAGCTGTTGCTATAGAAACTATAGAAATAATGTATAGGAACATAAACCTGCCATGTGCACAGAACTCATCAACACCTTTCAGTTCCATCCGGCGTGATAACTGTAGTGCTTCTACATGTGGTCATAATCACTATCTATTAATGACATCATCATTAATGAATAATTCATGCAATTAGGAATTGTTTAATTATTGTTTATTTATTTATTTATTTATTTAATTATTTATTGTGTAATTGTTTAATTATTGTTTATTTATTTATTTATTTAATTATTTATTGTGTAATTGTTTAATTAATTACTACATTTTATACATATTCAATTATTAATAGTTCATTAATTGATACTTACTAAGGTCATTATTTAAATATGATTAAAATAATTACTGAACTAAAATAATAATTATTACTAAAATATGTATTCATTGTTAATTAATTAATTGATTAATTATAAAATTATTAATTAATTATATTGATAATGGATATTCTCATTTCATAATGCATCAAATGTCAAAATCTCTTTAAAGACTTTTACAAAAAAATTAAAGTCTTTAAAAGAATAATGACTAAAATTATTGCTAAAATAAAAAATATTTTTTAATAAAATAACCATTAATTATAAGTTCATTCATATTTATTTATTTCTTAATTAATTATAATAAAATAATTACTAAAATAAAAATTATTATTATTATTATTATTATTATTAATAAAATAACCATTAATTATACATTCATTAATATTTAATTATTAATGAATTATATTGATAATCAATATTCTCATTTCATATAATTATAATAGAAATAAAAAATAATTATAATATATATATATATATATAATTACTAAAATAACTACTAAAATAAAAACATTATTATTATTAATAAAATAACTATGAATTATACATGAATTAATATTTAATTATTAATTCATTATATTGATAATAGATATTCTCATTTCATATAATTATAATATAAATAAAAAATAATGATAACATTTATAATCATAATATATATAAAAATAATAATTACTTAAATAGTTACTAAAATAAAAATTATTATTATTATGAATAAAATTAATTAATTAATTAATTAATTGTATTGATAATGGATGTTCTCATTTCGTGACTCAGTCTTTAAAATAATAATTACTAAAATAAAAAATATTATTATGAATAAAATAACTATTAATTATAAATGAATTCATATTTAATTATTAGTTATATATATTGTATTGATAATGGATATTCTCATGTCGTAATGCAGTCTTTAAAATAATAATTACTAAAATAATAACTAAAATAAAAAATATTATTATTATGAATAAAATACCTATTAATTACAAATTAATTCATATTTCATTATTAATTAATTCATTAATTATACAGATAATGGATATTCTCATTTCTTAATGCAGCGAATGTCAAAATGTCTTTAAGCTTCACGGAGAGGGATTAGTCACACTTTCTGGATGGAGAGAGATGGAGAAGTCCTCAGTGTCCAGCTCTATCCCTCAGCAGAGTCCTCGCTCCCGGGCGGTGCAGCAGTGAGCAGCAGATTGATTACAAGCTCTTCAGGACAGTAAATCATATCCCTCGCAGATTTTTTTTATGCTGGGAATTTTTAAATAGCCATCAATAACAGATGAGCGAGATTTATTCCTGACTAGAACCGGCGGCCTTGCGGGTTGACGGAGTGAGCGCGTCAGTTTGGCGGTTCAGGGCAAATGTTCTTCTGCTTCCACTTTGTTCATATGGCTGGAAATGGAAGTCACTTAATAAGTATTCAGTGTGTACACACACACACACACACACACACACACACACACACACACACTGGCCTAGAGGATTATTCAGGGATGTTTCCCGGAATTTAAATGCATAAACAACAAGTTTCACTGACTGTCTGACTAATGAAAGGTGCCACAGTGGACATGCATCCTTCAGCAGCTGACAGTTAAGTCCATAAGAAGCTAATCACAACAATAAACTGGTAACACTCGCTGCTTATCATCT
>JAOVVG010156639.1:0-23412 GCA_028566375.1 Leptodoras nelsoni | reverse complement strand
AGTATTTGTGTGGCTTGAGTTGTGAGAAATGGTCGGATCCTCCTAATGTTGTAAAGGAGGTATCTGCAGGAGTGAGTCATGGTTGTGATGTGGGCAGTGAAAGACAGTTTGTTGTCAATGGTCACACTGAGGTTGCGAGCTGTTGCGGAGGGTATAGAGGTATGTTGTCCAGAGAGTTCCTCTAAAGGTTTCTTCCTCTTGTCATCCTAGGCAGTTTTGCCTTATCACCCTTGCCTTTGTCTCATTAGGGATACATTTATCAACTTTTGATTTTTCTCCAGAAATTATATATTTCAGTAAAGCTTGTTTGTGACAGTGCCTGTTGTTAAACGCTCTTGGAAAAAGTGCTTTTTATTATGGAAAGACACAGAGATGGGGCTTAGCTATGTTAGTTCCTTCATGAGTATAGCAAGTCCAACAACATTCCTCGAAATTTTTAAAAACCTTTTTGTCACACTAACTTAAAATACATAATACACAGTGCTGTGGTCAGAAACTGAGTACTAATAAATATCTGGCAAGGTTAAAAAAGGTGGAACAAGCCAGTTGTGAAAATAGTATTCAGGCATCAGAGTAATGCTCATATTTTCACACGATTTTTAATAACTTGAGGGTATTACTGTGTTTTCATGTGAAAAACAAAATACATCCTTTGAATTCTAGGGGTTTATGTGTAAAAAAAAAAACTCAGATGAGCAAAACACAACAGATCATTTTTTAAATTTTTTATTACACCATGTATTTATTTAACAAAGATGAAGCCAAAAGAAGATGGAGAAGCCATGTGGAATTAAGATGGCAAGTAGCAGCCAGGTGCTGCTAATCAAATGTCCTCAATAAATTGATCATCAGCAAGTGTGACCACCTTTATAAAAGCAGAAGCTTTGGCAGTTTGCTGGTCAGGAGCATTCAGGTGTGTGTAAACACAATGCCAAGGAGGAAAGACATCAGCAATTGTCTTAACGAAGCAATTGTTGCTTCCCATCAATCTGAGAAGGATTATTTCCAAGCTATTTTACCAAAGTCCAACATTTTACAGAGAGAAAGATCATTCACAAGTGGAAAACATTCAAGATAGTTGCCAATCTTCCCAGGAGTGGACACCCCAGCAAATTTACCCCAAATTCAGACAGTGTAATGTTCAGAGAAATTGCAAAAAACCCAAGAGCTACATCTCGGCCTCTACAGGCCTTAGTTTGCATGTTTATGACAGTACAAAAAGACTGAATAAGTATGGCTTGTTTGGAACGGTTGCCAGGACAAAGCCTCTACTTTCTAAAAAGAACATGTTTGCAAAGTTGAAGCTGAACAAACCACAAGACTTCTGGAACAATGTTCTTTGGACAGACAAGACCAAAGTGGAGAGGTTTAACTATAGTGCATATTGCCACATTTGGTGAAAATCAAACATCAAATATCAACTGTCAAGCACAGTGGTGGAGGGATGATTTTTGTTTTGCAGCCACAGGCCCTGGGCACCTTGCAGCCATCAAGTTGACCATGAATTCCTTAAATGTGAATCAAATGTGAATTTTTTAGTCTAAAAAAACTCACAAAAAACAGTTAAAGCTTCACCGAAATCTACAACAGAATGGCTGAAAATGAAAAGAATCAAGGAGTTGCAATTGGCCGAGTAAAAGTCCAGACCTCAACCCAATTGAAATGCTCTGGCAGGACCTTAAGAGAGCTGTGCATAAACAAATGCCCACAAACCTCAATGAACTGAAGCAACTTTGCAAAGAAATGTGGGCCAAAATTCCTACAGAACAATGTGAGAGACTGATACAAATAGAAAGTCATGTAGAAAACAATTACTTCAAGTTATTGCTGCTAAAGGTGGTTCTAAAAGCTATTGACTAATGGGTGTATTTAGCTTTTCCACATGTGGCTTCTCCATTTTGGCTCCAGTTGTGTGTTCATCTGAGGTTGTATTTATCTCATTTTAAAACCTTCTAAGTACCAGATGTTTTTTTATTATGTCCTGATACATAAAACCATAGAAGTCAAAGAGGGGCCACTCTGTTTTTCTCAAGTCTAAATAAAAAAACCCACTCAACGTGTTTATTCAGTACCTTTCAAATGGAAAGCTAGGCCTCAAGAGCTTTGTTGTTGAACTCCATTATGGCCTTCAGTAAGCAATTATAGTGATTATCACCTCCATAAAAGCATCCTCATGATAACAATGAGACTAACTATTCCAATCTGTATAATTAGTGTGAAGGATCAGATATTTTCATGAACACATGTGAGGTTTGTGATCATTGTGTTTATCTTTTGAATGTTCCAAAATTTTTTAACATAATTGACCTAATTTTCCACATTCTAAATCAAAATCCTCATTTTAGGATCTGTCAAGAAAGTAATTTGTATTAGTTGTATACCTAATCTAGATCTTGCCCAATGTGAAAGTAAACATAATTTCAGGCAGACAGGCAAATTATAATCTTAAATCTGAGAGGTGCTGTGAAAGGGTCTTTGTCCTCTCCCCTGTTTGTTATATTTTTGCATCTTTGTCATGCTTAAATGTTTCAGATCATCACACTACTTTAACATTAGACAAAGATGACCCAAGTAAACCCAAAATGCACCTTAAATGATGATTTCATTTATTTATAGGAAAATCCTACAAAGCCCTATGTACAGGCACTGTGTGAAAAAGTACTTTTCCCCTTAGCTATTAAATGAACTACAGTGCTGTGACAAAGTATTTCCCCCCTTTCTAATTCCTTCCACAGGGGTGCATCAAAATGTTCTGCAGTCTGACTGTAGAATTTATTTTAATCAACTTTCAGAAAAGACAAACGCATCATGGGGCAAGATCATACCCTCAGACCACAAAAAAACTAATCACTGCACGCTGCTCTTCTTTCATTCAAATCACAATCCTTTGTTTCTCAAACCACAGTCTGATAAATAAATAAACAAGTAAACTGACATAACACTTTCAAATCTGCACAGCAGTGACTGGGGAGAACGCGACCTCGTACAGAATGCACTGATAAGACAGTTCGGCCAACAGAACTTTTAATATAACTGAGTGCAGATAATTGTTGACTCACCCACTCATATATATTTGCTAATTTGTAACAGTTAAAGACAACACAAAATGCAGCTTTTAAATGATCATTCCGCTTATAATACAAGTTCAAGATTTATTCAAAACCTCTACCACCTATGTGAAAATCAAATCAAACAGTTAACTAATTAAGTGACTATTGGGTTCAGTTTTACTAGCCATACATACTAGCAAGGCATGATTACTGCCCAACCTGTTGAATCTAAACATCACATATATCATTGAAATTTGCCAAACTGGAAAGGTTTACAAAGCAATTGTTAAGGCTCTGGGACTCCAGGGAACCACAGTGAGAGCCATTATTCAAGATTAAAAGATTCACGACTTTTATTGTCATATGCACATTGTAAACAGATGTTACAGTGTACAATGAAATTCTCACTTTGCTAATCATTCGACATAAAATAATGCACAGTTTAAAATAAAAGTAATTAAAATTGTACAGTATTGTACTGAGGGAATGAGGTGTAGTAGCAGAGAGAGTGGCAGACATAATTGACAGATGGCATTGTTCATAAAGTGCGTTATTGCAATTCACAGAAGAATGTGTAGAATGTGGATTTCAGTTCAGTTTGTTTGTTAGGGGGATACAATAAATAAACTGTGTTTGTGTATGTTAGTCAAGGTTCAGCCTTTTGGGGTGAAGGCAAGTGGTAGTGTGTGAGTAGTTCACAAGTCTGATGGCCTTGAAACTGGATAGAAACTGTTTGTCAGTCTTGGACTTTACACTCCTGTAGCATCTGCCTGATGGTAGAAGTGTGAAGAGGCTGTGTTGGGGGTGTATATTGTCCCTGATTATACTGATTGCTTTTCTGATGGCCCTGTTGTGGTAAATGCCCTGTATTGAGGGGAAGGCTGCTCCTGAAATGGACTGTGCAGTTTTAATGACACTCTGGAGAGCCTTCCTGTCCTGAGCTTTGCAGTTTCCATACCAGACTATGATGGAGCTGCCAAGGACACTCTCAACTGTACACCTGTAGAAGTTGCTGAGAATTCTGGCTGCTATGCCAAATTTCCTCAGCCTTTTCAGAGAGTGTGCTGTGACTGTGCTTGAGGAGTTGTCTATACTCTACACTTGATCTACACTTTACCATCAGTAGTTCAAAATCAGCTGAACAGTGTTTTTCGACAATCTGTACATCTGAACACCAGCTTTTGTTTACATAGACGCACACTCCATCACCTCTGCTTTTCCCCGAGGCTGAAGTGTGGTCTTCATGGTGGACGGAGTACGTTGGGAGCCGAATCACCTGCCGAGTCTGGCATGTTGTCCATGAGCCAGGTTTCCGTGAGGATAAGATCACAACATTCTCTCACCTCATGCTGGGTTGTAATCCTGGCTCTTAGCTTATCCAGCTTGTTGTCAAGGGAGCGAAAATTAGCTAGTAGCAGGCTGGGTATCGGTGGTCGTGTAGAACTAGCCTTTAGCCTCACATTGTTTCTGCCTTGACTGCTCTGTACACCGGCTGCACAGCTCACCTGATATTGGTACTTGGAGTCACTGGGATCTGAACATAGAAGAAAGTCGAAGTCAGAAAGGCTAAGTGTAAGTTCGTGGTGAACTTTACCGAGATCCAGTGCCTCTCTACTGTATCTTTTGTTTGTGTAGCGGTACTGAATATTTAATATAAATACTATGGCTAAAATAAGTAATAAATAGCACTTGTGCCAGGAGGGCGATGCAAAGACATCTGCCGTGGTGAGCGCCATCTAATTATTCACAAATGGAAAACAAATGGAAACAGCTTGGGACAGTGGTAAACCTTCCCAATAGTGGCTGTCCTACCAAACATTTACCAAAAGTCAACAAGTCATCCAGGAGGTCATGAAAGAACCCAGACAAACATTTAAGGACCCGCAAACCTCACGTGCCTCAGTTATTTCAATGTACATGATTACACAATAAGACAGACACTGGGCAAAAATGGCATCCATGAGAGAGGTGCAAGGTGCAAACCACTGCTGACCAAAAAGAACACAGTGGCTTATCTCACATTTGCCAAAAATCAGTTTATGCTCAAAAACATTCCAATATAGCCATTGTAAATCAATTCTGCAAAGAATAGTGGGCTAAAATCACAATCATTTGATTGCAAAGGGTGGCAACCAGTTATTAGGTTTAGGGGCAATTACCATTTCACATGGGTGATGCAGGTTTTGAATAAATGTTTATCTTCAATAAATTAAATCATTTTGTGATCAGTCATTGTTTTTATCTTACTGTATATTAAAATTTGTTTGAAGATCTGAAACATTTAAATGTGACAAATTAGCAAATATTGAAGAAATTGCATAACCAAATACAATTGACTATTGGGTTCAGTTTTACTAGGTACAGCCAGGCATGATTACTGTCAGATCTGCTAAACCTAAATATCACTTAAATAGAACCTGTCTGGCAACGTGAACCAGACTAGAAGGTCTCTTGATGCCACTTTCTAAAGAGATTCAAATCCAGATGTAAAACAAAGTAACTGATATTGCTAAGGTTCTGGGACTCCAGCAAACCACAGTGGGAGCCATTATGTCCAAATGGAGATAAATTGGAACGGTGATGAACCTACTCAGGAGAGGCTGACCTACCAAAATTTCACCAAGGGCACATTGACAACCTATCCAGGAGCTCACAAAATACATCTAAAGAACTGCAGGCCTCACTTGCCTCAGTTAAGGTCTAAGTACATAATTCCACAATTGGAAAGACACTGGGCAAAAATAGTATGCATTGGAGAATGAACTGATGAGTCAAAGGTAGAACTTTTTGGAAGACACGGAAACCTTTACATCTGGCATAATCATAAAACCTTAATCATAAAACCTAAAAACTGATCATACCAACATTTAAACATAATAGTAGTCGGATGTTCTTGGGGTGCTTTGCTTCAAGAGTATATCCATCCATCACTTTGGGACCTCAAGCTCAAGCACAGTTGCAGTAGGACAATGATTGAAGCACACAAGCAGGTCCACCTCTGAATGGTTAACCCCCCCCAATTCACCCTGCACCCCCGAAAAAACCCAAAATTACTGTAATGGAGTGGCCGAGCTGTGGCAAGACCTTAAACAGCCAGTTCATGCTTGAAAACCCCCCAGTGTAGAGTTAAATTCTGCAAAGAAGATTGGGCCAAAATTCTGCAAAGAAGATTGGGCCAAAATTCCTCCACAGCGATGTAAGACTCATACCAGGTTATCGCAAACTTTTGATTGCAGTTGTTCTTGCCAAGGGTGGCACAGTCATTTATTAGGTTTAGGGGAGCTTTTTACTTTTTCACATGGGGGATATAGGTTTTGAATAAATCTTTTGCTTCAGTAAATGGAATGATTCATTAAAAGCTGCATTTTGTGTTCACTCATGTTGTCTTACGTTAAAATTAACTGGATGATCTAAAACATTTAAATGTGCCAAATACGCAAATATAGAAGATATCAGGAAGGGAATGGCCCAACTTTCTCTATTTACATCCAAATTGGGTAAATAATGTAGGAATAACAGTGCTTTTTGTGATCTACCCCTTTAAGGGACCAAAGGTAATCAAACAGACTAACATAATCATCATTAATTTCCATTTTGTATTTTTTAATTGGATGCACATCTTTTGCATTCAATAACTGCCTGAAGTCTGGAACCCATAGACATCATCAGAAACTAGGTTTCTTTCCCAGGCATGCTCTTCAGTTTCTGCTTGTTCTTGGGGCATTTTGTCTTTGGTTTTGACTATAGCAAATGAAATGCAATTGGATGCAGATCAGGTGATTGACTTGGCCATTGCAGAATCTTCCCCTTTTGTAGCTTAAAATTCTTGGATTGCTTTTGAAAGTATTCAAAGTATTGGCTGATTGTGAGCAGGTAATATAGCCCTAGACACTTCAGAATTTATCCTTCGTCAGCTGTCATATCATCAATAAATAGTTAGAATCAGTTAGACTGGCAACCCTACCTCTCTATATATTTATCCCATCTGTCTATAGGACGTTGTTCCAGAACTGTATAGGCTTTTTAGATAATTTTTTAAAACTATAATCCTGTCTTCCTGTTTCTGAGGCTTTCCAGTGGTTTACATCTTGCGATAAACCCTTTGTATTTACTCTGGTGAAGTTTCCCCTTGATTTTTCACACTGATATGCTTACCTTCCAGAGGGTATTCCTGATCTGTACAACTGTTGCAAAAGGCTTTTTCTTCAACAGGGAAAGAATTTTTCTGTTATCAACATCAGTTGTTTCCTGCAATGGTGACCCTGAGCTCAGCCATGCAGTCTTTCTTTTTAAGAATGTACCAAATAGAGATTTTTGTTGTACTTATAGCTTGCTTCACTGGCAGTGACAGCTCTTTGGACCTCATATTGAGAGTTAGCAGCAGTGGTTTCCACATGCAAAGCAGTTGAAATCAACTCGAGACATTTTATCCACTTACTTTAAATAATGAGGGAATAATTGACTCACCTGACCATTGAACAGCCAATTGTCCTATCACTTCCTTTCAACCAGTTTGTATAAATACCCTTATATTACACCTGAAGTGGATATACGGAAGTGGACAACAGTAGCTTTGTCAATATCCAAATATTTATGGACCTCTGTGTATAGCAGGACCTGCATTTTCAAGCAATTGTCCAGTCAGCTATTTATTTTGCAGCAGCAGATACTGGTCAAGAGTGTCCATTAATGTTCCCATCAAATATTATAATAGGGAAAAGTATGAAACTGCTGATAGTTTCTTGATAAGAGAGGTCGATTGAGAATTCCTGACTGGTTTGAACTTATAATAATTGTTAAATAATTAATTAACTATGCACAATCTATTAAATATCCGGGTCTTGCTTGTTACTTTGTTTTTCCAAACCTCAATTATTACTATTTTTACAAACCCCAATTTTTTAAATAAAATACACACTCCATCAAGCTATCTTTCACAAACTGGGACATTACACCAGTCATTCAGGGATTTCTTAGAAAGAAAGAACTTCTCATTTGGGGAATGCATTTTTACTTCTCTATCTGCCTGTCTGTCTGTTTCTTTCTCTCGCATCATACTGCCTGTAATGGTTTAAAAAGCAGCCTGAAGTCTTTTTAGGATCTCAAGGCACAATTTCCATAATGATAGGTTTTGATCAGTGGGGAATCTTTTCGAGGGCCATGCAAAGAGTATAATAAACATTAATGTTTGTGTTATTATGGGAATGATGCAGTGATGTTTATGGTAATGATGATGGAGTTTGCCATTAATGTGTGTGTATACAACATATGTAGAATTTTCAAACACTGTCATATATTCTTCAAGGAAATTTGATAAGGAAGTATGGCTTTGTGCTCATGCTGATAGGTTCTTTTTTTATTCTTTCCATTTTTCCCTCTTTCTTTTCACAGCACTTCCTCTAAAATCAATGAATACCCACTGTTTGTCAATTTGCTCCTGCCTTGGCCAATGAGATTCATAGCACTCCTTTAGCATAAAGATTGGATTTGAAGCTGCATCATATCTTCCATGTTTCTGTTTTATTTTTCTATTCATATCTCTGGACTTATTCATTCTTGTTTCCCTTTTCCCCAATCCTTCAGTGAATACTCTCTCTTTAAATGATAATTAGAGATAGCCCCATTGTGAGGGATACAGTTAGGAGAGTGTGGTGCCTTTTGACTCTTCAGTGAGAAGGCGGATTAGGTTTAAACTAACTTTTGGCTCATGTCGGTTTGTGATTTGATATGAAGCTGAGGCAGATTTATGAGCTTCAAATGCAGAGTATTTCTTTTCAAAGCTAGCAAGCTAATACTCCTGCAGGTAGCATGCCATGTTTAATTCATATGAATGCATAATTCACAAGAAGGAAGTTTACTTCCCTTCCTCTTCCTTGTTATCTGTCCAGGTAATGTACTTGCCTAAAAATCTAGTCTAAAATCTAATTCTGTGAAGGGAAGGGGGGGGGGGGGGTGGGGGGTTAGTCATAATCCCTAGACTGAGTATCTAACTGTCCCTGAAAATATCTTCAGACTTGCGAATGCAAACCAAAGCGGCTCCCTGAGTCTTTGTAATTAAACTAGGTAGGAGTGTCATAAAAGAAAGGTAAGACATATTTTTATAGAATACTCTACTTTCTTACAATAGGTAGATTAATACAGGAGGCAAATGTCTTTTTTCACTATCAGCTTAGTATAAAAATGCATTACCACCACATAATCTAATATAATTCATGTACACTATATTGGACATAGCCAAAATTAGTGAAAGAAAGAATGCTGCTAACTTGAATGATTGTTTGGTTGGACTAGTATACCATTGAAATATAATCTTTCTATTATCTGAATGTTAGCCGTGCCATTTTCTTTTTTTTTTTGATTTTGTCCCCAATTTTCTCCCTAATTTAGTCGTCTCCAATTCCCACCCATCAGTCCTTCCCTCCATGTCACACAATGAGCTGCCAGTCAGGGAGGGCGAAGCCATCATGTGCTTCCTCCGAAACACTCAAGCCGCCGCTTCTTTTTGATCTGCTGCTCATGCAACATTAGGGAGCAATGTAACACACTCGGAGAAAAGCGCTCCCGCCCACCTTTTGTATGCATGAGCTCACAGACGCCTGTGATTGGACAGTGTCGCTCTGATTGACATGGGGAGAGCGTATGCTGCCCCTCCCACCCTGAGAGCACGGCCAATCTTGCTCTCTGAGCTCCTGGCTATGGTCACCTGTGCCATTTTTGACCAGACTTCTCATTAGCCTTCACAATATAGAAAGAACTGTATTGTTGTATAATTTCTAACTATACAACTCTAGGATTCATCTTACTACAAGCAGAAAAATCACTAGAAACATAAGAACATTATGAGTCATGTATGGATCACAAGGGTTTCCGTCTTTCACATGTGATGGTATGCCTCCGGCAAAGTTTTAGCCATGGAATAATTGAAATAATGCATAATTTAAATACCTGTTTAGGTTGGCTCTGTAACCTTTATTACCAATGTTAAAAGTCTGAACTTTTTTCATATATTTAACTAGGCACACATATGGCAGTTGTTATTATATATCATTTTCTAGGTTTCTAGGTGCCCCCCCAAATTCAGGTGACCTTTTCTTGGCTCCCGTGATACTAACAGTTTGTTAAATGGATCTGAGTATTAATTCATATTACATAGCAAGGAGGATACTGTCAGGAGCCCCATCTTTGTGGGGTTCTGTTCCTCTTTGTGATAATGTACTGAGTAGACCACACTGACTACCAGTAAAATACAGAATTGAAGTTTTATTATTTGTTTTAAAGCCTTGCATGGCCTGGCACCACACTACATTTCTGCATTGCTCCACCATCATTCAACTTCACGATCCCTCCAATTTTCCAACCAGTTGCTCCTAGCCATCTCACACTCACGGATGAGGTCCAAAGGCAATCGGGCCATTTCTGTAGCCGCACCAAGACTTTGGAACTGTCTCCCAACTCATATAAAGGAATCCCCTACCTTGGATCATTTTAAGTCAAACTTAAAAAGTTTAATTGTTTTAAATATCATATATCTAGGGAATTGCTTGTGTTATATTATGTTTGGAAGTTTTATTGTTTTATTGTTTTATTGTTTTATGTTGATGTGTTAAGCTTATTTTCTTGTGCAGCACAGTGACACTAGTTGTCTTTTAAATGCGCTTTATAAATAAATCTGACTTGACTTGACTTGAGTAGCAAATAGAATATCACAGAGTAGCAAAATGCGATACCAAACTGAAAGTGAGCACATCTAACAGCTTTTGGTTTAGTTAAAAAAGACTAGACTGTCATAGAGAAGCAGGCAAACAGTAATATGTATTCCATTTTATATAAAACTAGATTTAAAACAAAGAAAGTAAATGTTTTATATCTAGCATTTTTAATATTCAAGATTCTGCACCTAGTTTTTAAAGTTTTTTATCTTATTACAGCTGAGCCTTTGAGAGTTGAAAGCATAATATTTTATGCATATGTTGTAGTTTTCCATGTGAAATGAAATAAAAAAAACAATTTACAGGATGTCAAATCTCAGTGCTACTGTTTGTTTGTGTTTGTGCTCATGGTAGGATCAGAGTATGCTATTAATGCACACTGTAATACAGTAAATTTATGGATTCATGAGATTTGATTTATTGTTTACAACGTTGGTAAGGTCTCAGAAAATGCAATATTATATTTATGCTTATTATTTGTCAATGCATGTGCTTATGCGTTCTCTATTTTCAGACTCGGCTATAGTGAATGGAGTGTACTGGTCTGAGGCACTTAATAAGGTCTTTGTGGATAACTTTGAGAGAGATCCATCCCTCATATGGCAGTACTTTGGCAGCGCTAAAGGATTCTTCAGACAGTATCCAGGTGAGTTGTTGGGGATTCTTCTTGTGCCTTCTGGAGACATTAACTGGTCCCCATAACTGCTTTTATTACACCAAATACTGTTGGTGTAATAGAGTTTTTATTTACAAATGAGGCAAAAGCATTAAGTAGCTGAATTAATAATTATCCTTCACTGGAAGGTCTTCATAAGCATAGTATGATAAATGTGTGTGTTGTGTGCGTGTGTTTTTATAAATGACTGGCAGTTAGAGTGGTGGAATGTAGCATAAGTGTAATTAGATGGGTGACCTGTCTCCCTCAAGACAGGCAAATCAGGCAAGATTGGAGGCCTTAGTCACATTAAACATTAGCTGCAAGAAAGAATAAGAGGCAGGTGCCACAGTTCATTATTTTGAAGGATGGTTAATGTGATGTGTTCACATTGTATAATGATGCAGTTCACAAACGTACACTCATCATGGACAACAATGTCATGGCAATATTGGGCTTTTTTAACTCAGTGATTTTTTAACTGTATTTGGGGCAGAATAAGTGTACAACATACACTGATCAACCACAACATTATACATTAAGTCAATAACATTGATTATGTCAGAAAATGAACAGTCAGTTCTTGACATTGATGCATTGGAAACAGGAAAAATGTGCAAACACAAGGATCTGAATGACTTTTGACAAGGGCCTAATTGTGATGACTAGATGATTGGGTTAGCACATCTCCAAAATAGCAGGTCTTGTGTTGTGTTCCCAGTATGCAGTGGTTAATACCTACAAAAAGTGGTCCAAGGAAGGACAACCAGTGCCCTGGTGATAGGGTCTTGGGTGCCCAAGGCTCACTGTTGAGTATGGGGAACAAAGACTAGCCCATTGGATTCGATCCCAGAGAAGAACTGCTGTAGCACAAATTGCTGAAAAGATTAATACTGGTTATGATAGAAAGATGTCAAAACACACAGTGCATTGCAACTGGCTGCATATGGGGCTGTGTAAATAAAGACCAGTCAGAGTGCCCATACTAACCCCTGTCCACCACCAAAAACATACACTGGGCACAGAAGCATCAGTATTGGACCCTGGAGCAATGGAAGAAGGTGGCCTGGTCTGATGAATCATGTTTTCTTATACATTATGTGGACAGCCAGGGAAGTGTGACACCAGAATGCACTATGGGAAAAAGGTTGGCCAGCAGAGGCAATGTGATGCTCTGGGAATATTATGCTGGAAAATTGTGGGTCCAGGTATTCATGTGACTTGACAGGGACATTGGCATCTTTCAGCAGGATGATGCACCCTGCCACACTGCAAAAATTGCTCAAGACTAGTTTGAGGAACATGACAGTGTTCCATTAAACATTTCATCTCTTTGTCTCGTCTAACCATAAAACTTTCCCCTAGAAGCCTTTTCCATTGTCTATGTGTTCAGCTTGACAGTGTTTACTTCAGAGCAGGGACTAAATTCTTGGATGGCAGCCTCTCAGTCCATGACAATGTAACTTGTTTGCCTGGTGACAGTGTTGGATTGTTTAGAATTGGCTCCAAGAGGCATTCTTGACTTAAATTTGTGATTATCTTTCTCAGATCTGAACTCTTTTTGGAGCTCCTTTGATATTTTGTGTAATGGTCAATCCAATGAGTGCTGTCAAACAAACCCCAGTCATGATAACTAACAAGAAGTTAAGAAAGCTCATAACATAAATGTAACTGATGAGTAAATACACATTGTTGACTGATTATTTGCAGTAATTACAGTATTTATGGACAGGCCTGTCAAGCCACGTTGTTGTAACTTGTGCAGAATGAGGCCTGGCATTGTCCTGCTGAAATAGGCATCGGCAGCATATGTTTCTCCAAAATACCACTATAAGTCTCTGCATCAATGGCAACTTGACATACGCCAACGTTTTTAGGCAGGTATGAAAAAAATGCTGTAAACTAAGAATCCTTCCAAAAATGGACGTGTTAATAGTTTATTTTTATCAAGTAACACAATGCAGTGAATGAACAGAAAAGAAATCTAAATAAAATCAATGTTTGGTGTGACCACTCTTGAAAACAGCATCTTCTATGTATGCTTACACACAGTTTTTGAAAGAACCTGTCTGGTAGGTTGTTCCAAACATCTTGGAGAACTAACCACAGCTCTTGGATGTCTTTTCATGTAATCCCTTTTCATGTAATCCCAGACTTGATGATGTTGGGATCAGGGCTCTGTGGGGGCCATACTATCACTTCAAGGACTTCTTGTTCTTCTTGAAGCTGGTTCTTAATGACATTGGCTGTATGGTTGAGGTCATTGTTCTGATGCAGAATAAATTTGGGGATCCAACTCCATTTGCAATTTGCAGAAATGCAGCCCTAAACTTGTAAGGAACCTCCAACAAGCTTCATCGTTGCCTGCAGACACTCATTATTGTACTGCTCTCCAGCCCTTCAGTAGACAACTGCCTCTGCTACAGCCAGATATTTCACATTTTGACTCATCAGTCCAGAGGTATGGCTCTTCCATGAAGAGTTCCACTTCTGGCCAGACTTCTCTGGACAGTAGATGGGTGTACTTAGGTCCCACTGATTTCTGCCAGTTCTGAGCTGATGGCACTGCTGGACATATTCAGTTTTAAAGGGCAATAAGCTTGATGTGTTTGTCATCTGCTGCATTAAGTTTCCTTGGCTGACCACTGCATCTACGATCCGCAATGTTGTCCATTTCTTTGTGCTTCTTGAAAAGAGCTTGAACAGTACATCTTGAAACCCCAGTCTGCTTTGAAATCTTTGTCCTTGAGAGCCCTTGCTGATGCAGTATAACCTTGTGTCTTGCTGCTGTGCTCAGTTTTGCCATGGTGTAGTCCTGTGACATCAAACTGTCTTCCACAGCCTCACCTTGGTAGCAGAGTTTGGCTGTTCCTGACTCAGTTTTAAGCCTGGTTTTTGCAATATTCATTGGTAACTGTATGGATGGTCTTTTTCATCTTTGGCACATAGACTCTGATGTCCCTTGAAAAAGCTGAAACATGAACACATTTCAACTGTGTTTCGGTCCATCTCAGATAATACAGTTTTCCACCTATGTTTCTTAACACATCGGTGGTTAAGTGAGAATGATTTTCCAGAGTACTCCTCAGCCCATGTGGCTATGTCCATCATGGTAGCATGTCAGTTTCTCAAACAATACCACCTGAGGGCTTGATGGTCACAGCCATTAAGCAGAGGCTTACACCCTTGGCCTTTTTGTACCAAGATTTCCCGTGACCCCCAGAATCTCTTCATGATATTATGAATTGTAGATGGTGAAAGACCTAAATTCTTTGTAATCTTCTGCTGAGAAACATTGTATTTGTACTGACTGAGAATTCTGAAGTTTGGCACAAAGTGGTGAACCAAAACATATCCTTGACTGCAAAGACTAAGTCGTTGCTGGATGCTCCTTTTATACTCTTGATGACCTCACCTGTTACCAGTTAAACTGCTAATTGTGGAAACTTCCAGAACAGTGTTACTTGTATAACATTTTTAGATGTAAGACTTATTCAGTCTTAAACATTTTTGTTTAAGTGCAAGTGTGTTGCAGACATCATATTCTGTTGTTTTTTATGTTTACACACTATAATTAGGTTTGTCAGTAAAAACACTGAAAATATTTTCTTTGAAAATTTCTCAGTTAAATAAAAGTGCAAGCTGTTTAAATATTAAAATGACACTTTTTAGACCCAGTCATTAGACTCATTATAACCGTCCACACCACAACACAACCCCGGAGTTTTCAATATAAAATGTTCCTGGCAGTGTTTCTAAAGATCTCCATGAAATGGGTTTAAAAACTCTGGGATACTATGGGAGCAAATATAACAAAAGTGATGCATTTTGAAACTAAAACATATTAGTGTGGATGTAGCCAATTAGAATGCAAGTAACTGGGAATTAAACAAAAAAAGCAATTACTGAATTGCCTTTACTGTATTTTACTCAATTTTTCAATATTGAGCACTAAAATACGATCAGGTTTAGCATTCTGTGTTATGCAGATAGGGTGTGTAGGGGGTATGGTTACCAGTATTATTAGTTCATTTTCCTTGTATAGGTATAAAGTGGACACCAGATGAACATGGAGTTATAGCATTTGACTGTCGAAATCGAAAATGGTAAGTGTAATTGCATCTCTTATTTATTTTACTCAAAATTACATGCTGTATATAACAACGTTATAACAAAGTTAAAGGGGGCATATACCCAATTTTGATAAAGTAATGCAGTTCCCTGGGGTCTTAATGTAATGTTAGTAATCATTGCTTCATGCTCAAGACAGTAATGTGTATCAATGTTAGGCTTACATGAACTAAATTACTTGGTATAAAATAATTCATTGTCATAATTGTAAAAACTATATTTATGTTCAACCTGATCCCGGTTGTAAAAGCAGTCAGACACAAAGCTTTTAGCACACATGTACAGGTTTTTGTGGACTGTACTAGCTAGTACATTCAAAAATACACTTTATCCACTCAGCTCTTCTGTCCTCTGAGGCTGTTTAGCTGACAACAGTACACTTACTGTGCTTAACCCTTAGCTTTAACATACATACTGCTGGCACATCCATGCAGCTCGCAAGAAGACCGTTTCAAAGGTGATTCTCAAGTGGAATGAATGATGCATTTATGTCAGCCCACAAAAAACTGACTGGGTTGTGATTGTTTCAAAGTTTGTGCATTAGCAGGCACTCCAGAAACCGTATGTGCACAAAACCTGAAAAAGTGCAATTTTTCATAATACTGTATGTGCCCTTTAAGCTTTGTAATAAGAACTCACATATTTGGCACCATAACAGCTAACATAGGCTGTCTTCTGTCTTTTTTCTTTGTATGTGTGTATGCATCTATGTTTGTCTGTATGTATGTCTGTTTGTATGTTTGTTTATGTATGTTTATAGGTATATACAAGCAGCTACTTCTCCGAAAGATGTGGTAATTCTAGTTGATGTGAGCGGCAGCATGAAAGGTCTCAGACTGACTATTGCCAAGCAAACAGTCTCTTCCATACTGGACACACTGGGAGATGATGACTTCTTTAATATTATTGCTGTGAGTATTAAATATATGGTCAATTCAGCTTGCATTTTACAGCATTTATGAATAGTTCAGAGATGACCGATACTATTAATTTACAACCATCTTTATTTTTTATCTTGTTTTGAGGTCTAAGTGAAGAGGTAGGTTTTCAGCATTCTTTTCAAGACAGAGAGTGGCATCTGTTCAGCCCCCTTGGGAAAGTTCATCCCACCTTCCTTTTTATTGTGGGTGGGTGGGTCATGTTGAACTGTGCTAGTGGCTTAAAGGTACCTTGGTGAAGAGTGTTGTTTAATGAGCGCCTTCAGCTATGTGGAGGCCGGACTTTTTTTCTCTTTGTAGGCATGCATCTGTGTTTTAGAACTGTTGCAGGCAGTCTATGAATCGAGCACAACAATAGATTGATGTGGGAGAACTTGGGAAATTGTGCAGTTGTATATTGGCATATAGAGGAGGCCCTGCCAAAACTCTGAAATGCCACAAGCTAGCTAAGGGACTATCATCTGTCAGCCATCAACCAGGGAGACTGAAAGCTTGGACATGCTTTCCCAGTGATATATGAAACCAGCTATCACTTCAAACTTCCCTCTAATGCATACACGAGTCCTCAGATGCCCATAACTGGATATTGTCTCTGTGACTGACAAGGAAGAAAATAGCAGCATGGCCTTTACTCAGAAAGCATGGCCAATTTCATTCTCTTAGAACCTTGATGGATGGCCGTGGGAGGGATTTCCTCATCACAATTCCATCTCAAGAGGTCAAGAGACTGGCCAAGCAGTTGAGGGGCCATGCAAAGACACATAAATGGTTAAATCAAGTTAGCAACATGAGGAGAGAAAGCTGCATTGTCCAAAAATACGCCAAGGTTGTATGTGTTGTCAGATGGTGTGATCTGAGATTTTCGAAAGCCATCACACAATCTTAGAATCCAGATGCATGTACGATATTAAACCGTCTTTCTGAGATTTAGTTTCAGGTGATGAGCTGCAATCAGTGATATGCCTGCCAGACATGCTGAGATACAGCTGAAACATGCATGTCTGAGGGAGGAAAAGACAGGACAAGCTGAGTGTCATTAGTATAGCAGTAGGATGAGAAAGCAGATACAGAGCAACCTTTCCATGCTTGAAAACATGGAAAGTTCTGTGAGCTTTCCTGTGTGGGTTTTGCCCTATTTATGGGAATGTCTGTGTTGATGTTCCAGGATGTTTTAGATTATAGTGTATTACCAAACTCCTTTGGTAAGCAGTTTACCAATTTAGTCTTGGGACTCAACAATCATATATAGTGCATTATGGGTTGTTATTTATGGATATTCTTAAAAGCAGGTATCAATAAAACACAAGGTACTAGTCATCTGGGTGGAACTGCATTTACAAGAAAAGAACTTGGTACATGGTAACACAAGATGTTTTAAACATCTCATAATCAGTTTAATTCACCCCATATTTCTTGTAAGCACAAATGATATACAGTCAACAATACAATACAGTAAGGTTTTTATTCATTAGTTCATCTTCAGTAAGTGATTTACCCTGGTAAGGGTCATGCAGGGTCATGGGATTCAAGGTTTCAGAGCTTATCCTGGGAACCCAGGGATAAGGCAGGAATTCCCCCATGCTGGACTGGTGTCATGTCCAGGGTGTATTACTTGGAACAAAGAAATGGGGCAGAACTACACCCTGGACTTCCACAGATATTCACTCATTAATATCTAGGGCAGTTTAGAGTAGCCAATTCATCTACCAGAAAACTAGAAAACCTAGAGGAAACCCATACAGACATGGGGAGAATGGGAAGGTTACTATTCCAAAGTTTAACCAATTATGATGTGGGGGTAGAAATAGTGTTGTAGTACTCAGTCCTCTCTTGGTCTTGACACCGGTCTCGAGATCTTTTTTTCACTTACTCAGTCTCATCTCAGAATTGAAAGCAATTGTATTCATTCTTGAATTGGTCTTGGATTAGAGTAGCATATGTTGTACTGTCATTTTAGTGTGAGATTTTGAGACCCTTTTTTCACACATTTTTTTAACACATTTCTATGTGTTTTTGTGTTTGTGCATGGCACTTATATTGAACCAAGCTGTCACTCTGGAAGGTAGTGTTTCTACCATTCTGTGGATGTAACTGCAGTGAGTTCCACCTACAGTGACATTATGTGTAGACCTTCTGTACCATTTTTTTTTATTTATTTGGGGGGAAAGTGAATTCTAAACTGGTCAGAGATTAGATTTTAATAAACAATATCACTGTGTTAGGTGTGTGTTATAATTATGCACTCACATATTGAAAGCATCTTTTAGGCTTCAGGTTTTTTTTGTAGCCAACAAGTCCTAATCCACCCTATAAAATTTTCACTTTTGAATGTTTAACATGGGTGATGGTAAAAAAGTCTACTTAAATCCATGGGTTTGAGAGCAGACATTTTTATGACTAGGACTCAACTTGGTCTCGCCTCAAGCCAAAGGTTTGCCAATGTCAAAGGCTTGGTTTTGACCACTCCAAAATCCCAAAATCCTGGTCTTGATTCAGACTCGAGCCTTTAAGGTCTTGGGCTTGACTCACACTCAGTATAGGTGGTCTTGTCCCCATTTCTAGGTAGAAACTATTGGTGAATCTCTTGGTAAGTGTTTTAATACTGTAGTTAGTCTTCTCACATTTCAGAAGGAAGAACAGATTGTATGTACGTGGGTTTGGGCCCTGGATTTTATCTTACGATTTGTTGAACTCTGGCTAGACATGAGAGTGTTCTAAGAGCAGATCAAGTTTAGAGTGATCTGGAAATGAAGAGACCTGGGACTTGATGATGCCTTGATGAATATGTCTTTGGTTGGGCTTTGTCATGCACACTTCCAGGATTACCTATCAGTGCTCCACGCTTGTTGAGTACCCATCAGCCACTCTTTTGTTCTTCATTCACTGCAATCAGAGCGGATTATTTAAACCTCTTAATGCAGACACCCCCTGCTGGGCCTGTCTATGGACCCGTTCTTGCACGTGCAAAATCTTTTTGCTTAAAGTGCCCTTGAAATGACTTCTTAGCTGCGATTTGATTCTGTATGTTGAAATATTTCTGTGAGTTTGTGAATTGCTTGACTGATACGAAAGTCAAGATACACCACACCCCTGCTAAATCTGAACCAACCTGAGAGTATGGAGGACAGCATATAGATTAATGAGTCTTTTATTTACTCTTACTGATGGAGAAGCCCTGTTGGTGTATAAAGACAGCATATTCTACCATCTTTAAAACAAATAAATGCCAAGTATTTTTTCTCAACCAAGGGATGATTGGAAAAGGGAACTGCCTGCAGGGAAAAGCATAGCCAAAAATGGACAGAAGAATCTTACCTGTTGATAACATCCTATCTTCTGTAGAACACGACCTACCGTTGGGGGTGAGACGTGGTTCTAAAGAGCATTTAATTGATAAGGACGTGGGCAATTATGAACCAGCAAAAACAATATAGACAAGTATAAAGGAATTAAGCAGGAATGAATGAGATGTTATTCATTAATACTTATTCCTATTAAATTCTAAGAACTACTGTTACTCAGTTATTAAGTAAGCAGGAGTTGCTGAGTTTTAAGCAGTTTTGCTGTACGCACTATATTTTATAATATCTCCTAATATAATTTTCAATAGCTAAGCTTCCCACCAGTATTGTATTGGTGTCCATATTGTAGCAAGACCAGCCTTATGTTCATGAACCCAATTAAACCAAACCCCAATGTATCTCCAATTAACCCCTATTAATCTATAGAACAGGTTGCACAACAACAGACAATGGGTTTCTCTCCTGGTGAAATGTCTTTAACTGTCGTAAATGTCTTTAAAGAACCAATTAAATGGGATAACAGTTCACTGATTATTAACAAAGGATGTTGTTTTGTTTGTTTATTAGACATTTTTCTTTTGTGCCTTTCTGTTAATTTCATTTTCCTTTTTTTTTCCTTACGAATGTATATTTTTTCATTATATCAGCTCTCATTTTATACTATGGCCTCATCACAATCAGAGTATAATAAATCATCACAGTATTAGAAGCAGAAGAAGACTTCATTTGTCACATATACATTACAGAACAGTGAAATTCTATTCTTCCCATATCACAGCTTATTAGGAAGATGGGGTCAGAGTGCAAGACCAGCTAAGATACAAGGCCCCTGGAGCAGATAGGATTAAGGGCCTTGCTCAATGGCCCAATGGTGGCAGCTTGGTGGTGCTCTCAACCTTCTGATCAGTAATCCAGAGCCTTCATGTAAAGATGAAATCATTTTAAAGATTAACCTGTGCTAGGAAAAATGGATCACAACATGAATATATGCACATATATAAATAGAACTCCAAACACATATAGTAAAATTACAGAATGTTTCTGTACCCAGTTGGAATTTTTGTGATGGGTAAAGGACAAACAATGATACATGATCCCTGTCCTAAATTTAAACAAAAAGTGTGAAGTCTCACTGGACAGAAACTGCGACCCACCATCACCTCCTCCCATTGGTCAGAAAGGTGCAAAGAATATATTCAATAATGAGTAACGGATTCAGTAACAGTAAGAGCGATGGTACTGTTGGAACTTTAGGCAGAGTCTGGCTTGAAAAGTCATATTCGGGCTGCAGGTCTTTGTTTTTGTTTCTGTTGAGCCTGATATCTGGATGAAAAGAAGCTTCATGAAGAACCACAGTGGATAAGCCTAAATTTGAAACTGAACCCTTGTGGCTCATGCATCCAAAGTGCGGTACACCATTTCACTAGTTACCAGCACGTTTTGTTTCCTTGATATAGTTTAGACATCTTTACTGGTGGCCAGTGATAGAGCAGTTTTAAAGAAACACTTTAAAAATGGTCACTTGGTCTTGTCACTTGTATGAATATTCTGAGTGATTGTGCTCCTGGTTGTTTGACAGTTCTTAGTGAAATGGCTGTGTCTGCCAAACCTAAATGCACTGTTAGTTTCACCTGGAGCCCCACTGATTGTGATGAGTTTGCTACTGTATATTGTATTTTATTATTTTTTGAAGGGAAAAAATGGACTTCAATAGGTAACCCTTTTAGTCTCTCTACTGAGTGCCAACGCATTGACTGTTTTGACTCTCAGTCCATTATACAGCCTATAATTTATGTTGCCCACACTGTGTGCATGTGGGTGTCCACACACACACACACACACACACACAAAGGCATTTACATACATGTTCTACAATGACCCTGTAACAAAAGATTATAGCAAACTGTGAAGGAGCTTAGATGCAGTAATTCTGAAAAAAAATGTCCTTATGGCATCCATGTGAAACAGGAAGTGGGCAATACACATCTCCTGTATACCACACTGGATAAACTGAGAGGCACATTCAGTGGCAGACTGCTACAGCTGTGCTCTGTTAAAGAACGCTGTATGAGATCTTTTTTACCTACTGCTATAAGGCTCTAGAACACATCTCTGCAATGCAAAGACAGTACAATCTATCTATCTATCTGTCTATCTGTCTGTCTATCTATCTATCTATCTATCTATCTATCTATCTATCTATCTATCTATCTATCTATCTATCTATGTTAAAGTTTTAAAATTTTAAAGGTTAGCATGTCCTAGATAAATGGAATGAAGGTTGTATGAATGGATGATATCACAGACAGATAGATAGATAGAAAGCCTAATTAGTCTGTGATATCATCCATTCATACAACCTTCATTCAGGGGCAGTCATGGTCTGGTGGTTAGGGTGTCTGCCCTGTGATCGGAAGGTCCCGGGTTTGATTCCCTTGACTGGACTTGGCTGAAGTGCCCTTGAGTACTTCTCACTTTACTTTACATTCCATTTGCTCCCTTGAGCATTTACTTTACCCCCATTGGCTCCCCAGGAGCTGTGGCTAGGGCTGCCCACCGCTCCAAGCATGTGTGTTCACAGCCCCTAGTGTGTGTTCACTAGTGTGTCTCACTGCACGGATGGGTTAAATGCAGAGGTTGCATTTCACTGTGTGCAAGCACAAGTGACAAATATGTCTCACTTTACTTTACTTTACATTCCATTTATCTAGGACATGCTAACTCTAGATAGACAGATAGATAGAGACAGACACACAACACACAGACACACAGACAGACAGACAGATAGATAGATAGATAGATAGATAGATAGATAGATAGATAGATAGATAGAAAGCCTAATTAGTCTGTCTGTCTGTCTGTTGTTTGTCTGTCTCTATCTGTCTATTTAGAGTTAGCATGTCCTAGATAAATGGAATAAAGGTTGTATGAATGGATGATATCACAGGCTAATTAGTCTTTCTATCTATCTATCTATCTATCTATCTATCTATCTATCTATCTATCTATCTATCTATCTATCTATCTATCTATCTATTTTTTTCTGTCTGTCTGTCTGTTTGCCTGTCTGTTGTCTGTTTGTCTATCTATCTATCTATCTATCTATCTATCTATCTATCTATCTATCTATCTATCTGTCTATCTGTCTATCTAGAGTTGTGGGTGAATACACAAAATAGCATCACAGAGTTTAACTTTTAAAGAAGGTTAGCATGTTGTAGATAAATGGATGGAATGTTGTATGAATGGATGATATCACAGACTAATTAGGCTTTGAACAAAAAGAGACGAAGAATGTAATGAAGCAAACATAATTGTTAGAGATAAACCTAAACTGCAGGAAAGAAAGAAAGGGAAGCCTCCTAATCCTAATTTATAGGCAGAAATGTTTATGCCAGGTTACAGTATATCCTGTGCCAAACTGATTACAATCCAAAGTGATTCGAAACATTTTTGTCCAGTATTCCAATTCATGGTATTATCAGATCTCAGTTAGATGACATTTAATGGATTTTACATTTCACACATTTTGCCATGCATAAAGCTTCATTAATCTTATTTGTTTTGTACATTCTATCATGTTATATATATATATATATATATATATATATATATATATATATATAT
>JAOVVG010156429.1:0-12578 GCA_028566375.1 Leptodoras nelsoni | reverse complement strand
GGTGCCTAGCCGGCAGCATAGGGCGCAAGGCAGGAACAACCCTAGACAGGGCGCCAATTCATTGTAGGGCACACACATGCACACAGTCATGCACACACTCACACACACACACACACTCACACACTAGGGCCACTTTAGAGACACCAATCAACCTAACATGCATGTCTTTGGACTGATTTGTTGACATCCATAACCTGTCATCGCCAATGTCTAATACACATGGGATATTTAATTTCATATGATTTTCCCCCCTGAAATGCCTTAGGAAGAGGAATTAACCAATCCAAAAGTACAACGTATTTAAAACAACATAGGGCAGAACCTTAAGTCTGTTGTTTTTTTGGGGTTTCTTTTGGTTTCTTTTTGCTTTTACCAAATGTTCAAACAAAAACTATTATGTTCCTGGAAACACTTTAAAAAAATAGAAATCATGAATGCAGCTGCCTATATTAATTTAAGTGTGTGTGCATGTAATTCTCCCTCTTCATCCTTATTATACCACTGATTAGATCCTTCGCTTTAATGCATTGTTCAACCCTAATAGTTTCTTTGTCCAGCTCTTGAAAGATATTAGATTTTAGGCTCTTCATTATAACATCACCACTACAACAGTTACATGGCACCAACAAATTTGATGTTGCCCTGCTTCTGTCACTGTATTTAATTCTTTTTAGCTATAAGCATCAGGTCAGCATACTCAATGAGCAGACATACTGGATAGTAAAGAAAAAGAAAATATTACTTATTAGTAAAGACACACAGTGTGTTTGCCACAGATGATGCAGATCTTCCATTGACATTGTTATTAATGCAACTAATTAATTCTATGCATAACCCAAACCCTAATTTCAGCAATTAAAAGGCACATTTTTATTACATTTTTATTACAATTTTTATTAGTGCTGTCAAATTAACATGTTAAAGAACACATTAATGAATTAAAAAATTAAGGCCACTAAAAGATTAAAAATTAGTTAAATTATGTGAACCAGTGGTACCATCAGTGGACACAGACATTCTAAAAAAAAAAAAAAAACATTCCGAAATTGCATTACTTGTTTTAGGCTGCAATCCAATCACAAGGATCCCTAAGCTGTATCCCAGCTCCCTACACACTACATACAGTACAGAATCCCAAGGGAACTCAGTCACAAAAACAGCTCTATTTGGAGCACGTTGCAACATCAGCAGCAGTGGACAGCATCGGGGTCATGCCTTCATTACAGCAGTCGGCTCTATTTAGCATTATAAATTAAACAACACTGTTCAGACTAATTTTGTATGCCGTATGCACTTTTGAAATAAATGTATTGAAAGGTCTATGAACAGTGGGTGGTATGTTAACTTTTGAATGTACGTTTTGGTTGTTGCTTCTCGTGCACAGTGCTCTGATCTCTCGTGTTCAGTGTTAGGATCTCCTAGCTTGTTAGCTATCATAAACATTACTAAAGACTGAAAGGAACAATGGAGAATGAAGAAGTTGTAGCTCTTTTTGGGTTGCTATATTTTTGTATGTTACATCAGTTTAAAGTCAACCGAGAGGACAAAAGTGACAGATACTTTGTATCTTATATATTGTTATTATTATAAACTGTGCAGTTCCCAATAATAAAAAAATGAAAAGACATCAATCACCTTTAATATTTCACTTTTATTAAATAAAATCAAGTCAATAATGAGGAAGTCATTTCTCTTAAAATAGACCAGTTATAAATGGCAACAACATTTTCACACCGTCAGCTCTAGTCAAAATCTATAACAAAAAAAACCTACTTTCCTCATAGGCCACAAAATTTCCCCAATGAGGGAGATATATAAGAATATATATGAATATAGATATTCAGATATTCCTATCCATGTTTGGGGACCAAAAGATATAAAAACAATATACACACACACACATTTGTATTGCTATACTTGTCAGGACTTTCCATTGACATAATCCATTACATAAATTCTGGACCACTGTACACTGTGCTGAAAGCTGCATATCGCTCGGTTCCCCATGCAGCACTGGGCCTGTCTGATCACTGTATAGTTCATCTTTTCCCAACCTGCAGGCAGAAACTCAAGTGTAACTCAAACCTCTCACTACTGTGAAGAAGTGGACTAATGAGGCTGAAGAAAGGCTTCAGGAATGGAATTAACACAGAACATGAAATTAACAGACTGGTGTGTATTTCACAGTGCTACAAGCAGTCTGGATGAATATACAGACACAGTGACATCTTACATCAGATTTTGTAAGGGCATCTGTGTTCCCACCAGGACTCGAGTTAAATATAACAATGACAAGCCCTGGTTTAATGCCAAACTTAAGTAGCTGTGCCAGTCCAAAGAGGCAGCGTATAGAAGTGCGGACTGGGCACAACACAATCAGGCAAGGAACACCCTGAACAAGGGAATCAAGGCTGCAAAAAAGAGAAATTCCACCAAGCTGAACAGTATGATGTCCACAAATGAGCTATCAACCATCTGCTGGAGCCTGCAGAACATCACTAGCTAAAAAAATGGGAGAATGTCAGCTAGCTGATGACCGTAGCGGTTTCTGCTGTGTGTTCAAGAAGCTTAACACCAAGAAGTTTAAGGGGCAGCACAGTGGCTCAGTGGATAGCACTGTTGCCTCACAACAAAACGTCTTGGGTTCAATCCCCAGGTGGGGCCGGTCTGGGTCCTTTCTGTGTGGAGTCTGCATGTCCTCCCCGTGTCTGTGTGGGTTTACTCCGGGTACTCCGGTTTCCATGCAAAATTAGGTACGTTTGAAGTAGAAAAAATTGTCCTATAAACCTGTGTGTGTGTGTGTGTGTGAAGTGTTGTGTGTCTGCCATCCAGTGGTGGATGGTGCTCTGCCCTGGTTGTTGTCCTCTCTCACTTCCTGCACCCCATTCAGTCCTCCAGGTGGCTGTGGTTTCCAGTTGAGAGTACACTGTTCCAACACTCAGCCACCCATTCAGCCAGCCCTGAAGATCTGTGAGGATGACATTGACTGACTGTTTAAAAAACAGAAAGTGAAGAAGGCAACAGGTCCTGACAGAATTTCTCCTTCCTGCCTGAGGACCTGCATGGACCAGATTTACACCCATCTTCCCAAATATATTTAACAGATCACTGGAGCTGTGTACTGTCCCCTCATGCTTCAAACACTCTACCATAATACCCATCCCCAAAAGAACAACCATCACTGGGTTAAATGACTACAGTCCAGTAGCCCAGACATCTGTGGTCATGAAATGCTTTGAGAGGCTAGTTCTCACCTCAAGGAACTCACTGACCCACTGCTAGTCCCCATGCAGTTTTCATACCAGGCCAACAGGTCTGTGGAAGACGCAGTGAACATGGGTCTCCACCTTATCCTTCAGCACTTTGACCGTCGAGGAACTTATGCAAGAATCCTGTTACTGAATTTCAACTTGGCGTTCAATACGATAAATCCAGGACAGTAACACAGCAAACTGGACAATCTCAACGTGCCAGCCTCCACATGCCAGTGAATCACCAGCTTCCTCATTGACAGGAAACATGTGATGCTGGGAAAGAACACCTCACGGATCCACAGATTATTATGGATTCCTCAGTCCACATTCTGAAGTTCACAGATGACACCACAGTCATCAGTGTCATCCGTGATGGTGACGAGTCTGCTTACAGAAGGGTGGTGGATCAGGTTGTCCTTTGGAGTAGCTGGAGCAACCTGGAGCTGAATTCAGACAGTGGAGATGACAGTGGACTTCAGGAGGCGACCCCTGGCCCTGCCAGCATTCACCATCCTAGATAGAGCTGTGATGGCTGTGGAGTCCTATAAGTTCCTGGGGACAACAATTACAAAATACCTGAGGTGGGACAGCAGCATCAGATCCAACATCAAGAGGGCCCAGCAGAGGATGTACTTCCTGCACCAGCTGAGAAAGTTCAACCTACCCCAGGAAGTGATGGTACAGTTCTACACAGCCATCATAGAGTTGGTGATCACCACATCCATCACAATATGGGGCTGTTCAGTCACCAAACATGACACCAAGAGACTGCAGCAGATTACAGTCTGTAGAAAAGACCATCAGTGTCAAATTGCCCACACTGCTGGATCTGCAGTCTTCCAGAACCAGAAAAAAACAGTGAATATCATCACCGACCCATCTCATCTTGGTCATCACCTGTTCCAGCACCTTCTATCAGGTTGGCGTTTCAGCCAGTTGAAAATAAAAACAAGCAGGCTAAAGAGAACCTTCTTCCCACACTCCATCAGCCTCATGGATAACTGACTGTATGCACATACACATTTTACTCAAGAACTGGACACCCCTCCTTTGTTGCTCCCCATAACTCCTTCCCTTCACCTGTCTATGTTTATATAACTGCACACATTTTATACATCAGACATTGGTCTTCTGGAAATTACATCTTACATCTCAGTAATGAAAAGGCAACTTTTTGGCTATTTTTTTTTTGTTTGTTAAAAACTATAACCAAAAACACTTTCCTAATGGCGACCGGCAAAATGTCCCCACAAGGTCAAAGATATTGTTAGGAACCGCAAGACCATGCCCACTTCCTTTTCCCGTCTCGCTGTTCCCGCCTACTTCCGGTTCCTGTCCCTATTTATAGGTCGTCTCTTCCGGACTCGGGGGGAAAGTATTGATCGGACTGACCGGATAGGACCGGATTGGAGGTCCTGGAGGACCGCGCCTCGGCGCTCCCACGCGCCACGCCTGCGTGCTTCATCTCGCTTCATCTTCGCGATCGATGCCCGCTTCTTCGGACGTCACCCTGCCTTTCATCTCATCTAAGTGCTTCCACGCGCCTTCGCGCTTCCACGCGCAACCACGCCTCAGTGCGTTATCTCCCGGCAGGTTCTTCGCTATGCCCACTTCTCCGGGACGTCACCCTGCCAATCGTCTCATCGCCCGAGACCTTCAGCGCTCCCACGCGCCGCACTTCCATGATTGAGTATCCTCACTCCAGGCTATTGTTCTGTTCACTAATTAATGTGTGATTAAAGTGCCTTCTTGTTCTGCATCTACGTCTCCGTACTGTCTATACCCACATTCATAACAGATATAAGAGCAGAAGGTCCCCTCAAAGATATAAAAACATGGTTCACACACACACACACACACACACACACACACGGTCATCTGGTACATCCCAAAAGTGCAACTCCCTGTTTATTGATATTTCACATCTCATCCTCTAAGGACTCTGTTTAAAAATCCTCCAGGATGACACACCTTGGCTCATAATGCCTTTGGTTTATAGCCCCATTTAAATTTTAATCCTGGGTGATCTCCCCCAGCAGGCGATTTGCTGAGTGTGTATTGTTTTCATTTTATTTCATCCTGCTGTAAAACATTATGTGCCTTGTCCCTGTTTGATACCTCGATCAATGGTGGCATAGAAACTTCGAAAGGGCCGTTAACACATCAGTGGTAAAAATGTTTTTGTTTAAAAGTTTTGTTACATTCTGCCTTGCAGCCACACAACAACGGCCCTGAACATGCCACTTTCTGAAAACTCAGCCCTTACATTGGCATGCTGATGGGCGAATATGGAAACGACACAGCCCTGCCTTGTGCATGACTGCTTACATTTCCTTCTTGTTTTCCTATACACCATGCTGGAGAAGAAAGCCTTTGTATGCATGCTTATGGTGGTGTTATGTGGTGTTTTTACATATTCGAGGGGCAAAGTTATTCTGCCACCTACTGGGCTGGCATACATATGACAACGTTTTTACACATTTTGAGGATTCCATGTGGATGAGGATGAGTTCTCGATGTTGTCATGTGGACGCAAAGTGCAAGGAAAAAAACCTCACTTCCAAAACATTCTATTGTAATGTACATGGGGCCAAAGTATGCTTGTGGAAGACTTCTGGGAGATGGCCAACATTCTCTCACATATGGTATAGGATGACAAAGGATGCCAGGTTTAATGAGACTCAGTACTTTGCAGTCAGGTATGATCATGAGTATTATGATTTCCCACAGACTTCTCTTTAAACAGGCCCATAAACATGTATGCACCCTTATACCAGCTTCTGTATAAGCATATAAGCCCATATCTCTGTTCTGATGAAGATGTAATGGCACTGGTGCTTCTTAGACATTTCGACAGCTGGCATCTGACTATAAGCTGAATTGATAGGCTTATGCCCATTTCACAACGGCACACAGTTATCCAAAATCTTGACATTTAGGTGCTCAGGGAAATCACACTTAGCTTTTCTGCATCTTTTGTCAGACAGACTTTTTTCTTTTACCACCATGCTTGTTGAACTCCTTGGCTCCTTACCTGAGATGACCTTTGCAAGAAGACAGCAGAGGCAATATATGAGGCAGAGAGAATTACATTTTTTCCGGGTTATTTTGATAAAATATAATTATCCAGTTTCAGTATTCTACCACAATAACATCTGACCAGTTTTACCAGACCACCACATACTTTTAAATTGCCATCATAGTCATAGGTAGGTCCATGCCTTTTTATTTTTCCTTTTTTTTACATGTCCTTCCCTCTTTTTACACTGAAATCACAAGGGCACCCATCTTCCACCCAGGAAGAATTACACATCCCAAGATAATAATAGCCCCTTTCATTGGGTTTGTCTTTCATATACATTTTCATTTTTGCCTTTGTTAGCATCTCATATTCATCACCTGACGGCTTTATCTGTGGAATAAAAAGCCTGTCTGGCATACTGTGGGCTTCTTTTTTTTAATATCATTTAGCTCATCTATGTCTTGATAACTATTGTATGAGAAGGCTCCAGCTATATCCATGATTTTTTTTCTATGCATAATCTTCCTCAGAGCTTATCACACAGAACCTACCTTCCAGTAATCCTGCAAAGCATGTACATGAACCATGCTCTGAAATATGCCCGATTTCAGGAATCTGAAACTCTACAGCTCCTTGGTAATCAATCAACCCACCAACCAGCCATTCAATCAATAAATTAATCAATCAAAGACCTGTGTGACACAAACCGAGACACAAGATGCACTGCTCAATGAACTGTCCAAGGAACTGGCAGCTCTGCTCTAATCACAGGATATGTGATTGCGACAGACAGAAATGGCAATGCCACTGATCAGTATTGCTGTTCAATCAAGCACATCAATCTTTACCAAAAGCATACAAGAAAATGAAATGATAAATGCACAGACCTGGAAACTCAACTCAACAACAAACTGATAATATTCTGCATTGCAGAGCTGAGCTGTTTGCGACACCGTGCTTGGTGTTGATGCCCAACCAACCTAAAGGCCATGAGTGATGACTGGTTTCCTACTTTACTGGATAGACAGATAAAGAAACATTTCTGAAACCCATTCCACTCACTTATTATCTGGGCTTCTTTTCCTACTACTGGGTCTTAGGGGGAACTGGAGCCTATCCCAGGCCTCAGTGGTCAGAGAAACACCCTGGACAGACTACCTGTGCATCATCCTGACAGACTAAATCATACCTCTAATTCATATCTCTAATTCACTTTGGACTGTGGGAAGAAACTGGAGCTCCCAGAAGAAACCCAGGGAGAACATGCATACTCCACACAAGTACAAAGTACACTGGCTGAACAGCTGGGGAACTGAACTGAAGGCCCTTCTTGCTGTGAGGCAACAGCATGACCCACTGAACCACAGCGCTGCCCAAACCCATTCCAATCCATTATATTACATATCAGAGAATAGTTCCAAGCTTTTCAGGTGCTGGCAGAAATGCATTAGTTCTTCTGTGATTCTGCCAGCTCTAAAGACTCTTTTATGGTATATAAAATCTAATTACAAATATAGATTACTCAGTGTTACGTGATTAGGCTAAAGAAAATCAGAAAAAGCCAATTTTTGTTCCTTTTAACAAAACAATGTGACAATTACAGGTAAGCCTGGGTTTTACTAAAGATCTCGCTTGATGGAAACAGGTATAAAGACACTGTTGTATGTATCTTCAGGTCAGTCTTGGCTTTAGGATCCCTCCTGATGGGAACAGATGTAGTGACATACAGTAGCTGTATGTATCTAAATAAAGTGTGTCACTGTAATGTGAGGTTTTCATCACTATTTCATTGTATAAGTCACCCTTTTTGATTCTATTCCATAAGTGCTTGAGGTAGAATGCTGCATCGTTCAGCTCGGCCAACACATTTTGTAAGTAGGGATTGAATTTCTTTGTATGGTGGTAAAATTCCCTCAAATATCTTCAGGATATTTGGGCAAGTTCATTGACCAGTTGATGTCTCATCTGTAGCAAATGCTTTATTATTTTTTTAAAAGGAAACGTGAGAGGTTTATATAACAGGATTTGCGGAGTTGTTGCTTCATTACCTAGCTGCCTCTGACAACATCTTTAATGGCAAAAAATGTCACCTATAATGCTATCGAATGCATTTCTCTCCTGTCATTTTATTCAAAATAAATGTAACAGCCGGAACATTAAAACTGCCTGCCTAATATTGTGCAGCTCCCACTTGCACCACTAACATAGCTCTGACTTGTCGAGACATGGACTCCAGAAGACCTCAGAAGGTGTGCTGTGGTTTCTGGAATCAAGACATTATCAGCAGATCCTTTAAGGCCTGTAAATTGCGAGCTGGGGCCTCCATGGATCTGACTTTGTCCAGCACATCCTACTGATGCTCAGTCAGATTGAGATCTGGGGACTTTGGAGGCCAAGTCAGCACCTTGAACCCCTGAACAATTTTTGCAGAATGGCAGAGTGCATCACCCTGCTGAAAGAAACCACTGCCATTAGGGAACACTCTTGCCATTAAAGGGTGTACTTGGCCTGCAACTACATTTAGGAAGTTGTTACATATCAAAGTAACATTCACAGGAATGCCAGGACCCAAGGTTTTCCAGCAGAACTTGCTCAGATCATCACACTGCCTCCGCTGGCTTGCCTTCTTCTCATAGTGTATCCTGGTGCATCTTTTTCCCAGGCAAGTGACACAAACACACCCAGCAGTCTACATGATGAAAATGTGATTCATCAGACCATCATGCTCCATGGTCCAGTTCTGATGCTCATGTGCCCATTGTAGGTGCTCTCAGTGGTGTATAGCTATGCAGCCCCATACACTCTGTATGATGCGCTGTGATACAATGTATTCTGACACCTTTCTATGATAACGTGCATGAACTGTTTCAGCAATCTGTGCTACAGAAGCTGTTCTGTGGGATTGGACCAGATAGGCTGGCCAGTCAATAAGCAGTGTTATTAACTTCATCTGTCAGTGGTTTAATGTTATGGCTGATTAGTGTAATTCCATGTTTAACCAATTTCTGTTTTACTTTCTTCCTTGAGCCACTTCAATACTATTTTTTTTATAAAAACATCACCCCCTAGAACTAGTTAGGTTGAGTGATTAGGCAATGCAAGTCAAAGCATTAATAAACATTTTATAATAATAATAATAATAATAATAATAATAATAACAACAGTTAAATAAGTTCAATTTATATAGCACCTACAAAAACCCAAGGACACAAAAATTAAATTAAATTAAATTAAATTAAATTAAATTAAATCATGTAGTGATCTTTAGTATTTAATTTGTAATTTTATTATTTTCTAATTAAAGAAATAATAATTTCTAATTTTTTAATGTTTTAATTTTCACAAAGAAGCAAGAAATTGTATAGTGAAAAGATAGTGAAATGATGCATAGTTTTCAAAATGTTTAATAAATAGAAATCTGAAATGTGTGGCATGCATTTGTATTTTATTTATTACAAATTTTAAAAACTATGGATCATTTCTTTTCTTTTGTAACTCCATCACATAAAATCCTCCTAAAATACATTTAAGTTTGTTGGTGTACTGTAGTGTGAAAAAAATGTGGAAAGGTTCAATGAATACTTTTGCAAGGCATTGCAACTGGGGGTCTGGTAAACCTACCATGAGATTAGTTTGTTTAATCATGGAGAACTTTTGATTCCACAAAAGCTTTCCAATTAACTACATAAATAAGGTTTTAGACATTCCTGTTGGTGTTGACTGAACCAAATATACACACATTTTCAACCATTTTTAATTTTCAAAACAATCAACCAATTGAAGACCATAAGACCATGCAAATATATGCAAATAATTAACCTTGCATAAGATGTTACGATCACTGTCTGTGCCTACACTTAAATTTTGTATTCGATTTTGCTTGAAATGTTACGTATTCCTGTGCTTTAAACAGGTTTGGCCAACAATTTCATTTTGCTGATTTTCAACTGATTTTCTAAGCTGTGGCTGCTCTGATGCCTTCAATCCCATCTAGCAATGCCTTAGGATAGTTTTCATGTCCAACTGCAAATTCACAGATAGCAGTACCCTGGTATATCTTTCCTGCTAAGGCTTTGTGTATAGGGGCAAATAGTAAAAGGTAGGATAGTAAAGATGTGCCCTAGGAATTAAGAAAAGCATGAAAATTATTCAGTTTTTGCAAAATTTAACATGTAGGTTTGATATACTGTATTAATGTAATTTGTAGAATAAGTTCCAAGTCCTTAAATAGACATGCATTTCCCCTTCTAGATCTAACAATGTAGAGAATGTGATTTTTGGAATATTTCAGATAGTTCATGAAAAAGATTATTTATAAGGAACAGAACATCCTTGAGAATATTGCTGGATGTTCTGTTCCTAATAACTTTTCTGTGATCAGCATATAAATGAGTCAAGACTTCTCAAGTCTAGGGCCAACAGAGTCTGTCTGGATCTTTCAATCTGTATTCATCTCTCATCACAAGCTGACATTATTTAATAAGTCTTTACCTGGTTTGCAAATGAAGAACATGATCATTTCTAAGAGAGTTAGAATAACTCTGCTTCTGAAGAGAATACCCCTCTTGTACACATTAATTATTGGGTCAATTCTTTCTTCTGAATATTGTTACATGAATTCTAACATATACCCGACTGTGACTGGTGTCTTTCCCAGTGAGAGCTCCATGCTCTGCCTGGGCCACTACAAGACGGTGGTCTTCTTCTTTTGAAGAAGATGTATGCTTTTAGTTGTTATCATGCTGGGAGATTCATTATTTTCTTCATTTTCAGCTGTCTAACAGAGGCTTGTAGACGTTTTGCCAGAATCGATTGGTATTTGGAGCTATCCATGATTCCCTCCAGTTTGACTACTTGCCAGGTATTCCCTTAGCTCCTTTAACACTGCAGTAGGTCTCTTGGCAGCCTTGCTCATATAAGTAGGTTCTCATCTGGTCCCTGCCTCTATTTGTCTATGGAGGGACATCCTATTCCTGGTGAAGTCACTGTGGTGGCTTATTTACTTCACATTTCGATGACGTTGTTCCATGACGCATCTAATGCATACCCCTGTACACACATCTGGAGCATAATGTAAAAGCTAAAAGTTTTTGTCCTCCGTATAACCTGCCAAGCTTCCCGATTCCATGTGTCAAAAAGTAGATCAAGTTTGTTTTCCTTAAAATAGGTTAACTTTCCTGTTTAATTGGCCGATACAGACCAAGACATCAAGTGAACAGTACGGTTGTTAGACAATGTCATGTTATTTTAGACTAATTGGAACGTAAGGGACCATATATTCGTGTTGACATGAGATGTCAGCCCATCAGCCGAGCTGTCTAAAGTTGAGACACATAGCTGGGTAATAAAGCAAAGAAGAATCGGTACATTGTGAGAATACATTTATGAAGTTTAATTTAAAACCTAGAGAAACAAGCATGTATGAAAGAGAAATCCTGTCCTCGTCTCGTTACAATGTGAACTATGATATCTTAATTTTTCATAAGCGTACGATTTCTGTCATCTATATCACCGAAAAAAAATTAGTGTAAAGTAATCTTTGTAACAGTTCATAACAGCATGATGACTGCCTATTAGATAGCTAGATAGATAGACAGACAGGCAGATAGACAGACACACAGATGGATGGATGGGTGGACTGACAGACAGACAGACAGAGAGAGTCAGATAGATAGATGGACAGAGACAGACAATAGATGGCAGGCAGAAAGACAATAGATGGCAGACAGACATACAGACAGAAGGACAGACAGACAGACAGATAGATAGATAGATAGATAGATAGATAGATAGATAGATAGATAGATAGATAGATAGATAAACAGGCAGATAGATAGATAGGTGGATGGATGGACAGACAGGCAGACAGACAGCAGACAGACAGAGAGATGGCAGACAGAAAGACAATAGACAGCAGACAGACATACAGACAGAAGGACAGACAGACATACAGACAGAAGGACAGACAGACATACAGCTAGATAGCTAGATAGATAGATAGATAGATAGATAGATAGATAGATAGATAGATAAACAGGCAGATAGATAGATAGGTGGATGGATGGACAGACAGGCAGACAGACAGCAGACAGACAGAGAGATGGCAGACAGAAAGACAATAGGTGGCAGACAGATATACAGACAGAAGGACAGACAGACAGACAGACAGATAGATGGAAAAACAATAAATGACAGACAGACAGACATACAGATAGATTTTCAATCAATTTTTTTCCGGGTGCAGGTGTGCCTTCTCAGCCACCGTAGTGCTAGGCAAAACAAGGAAGCAGCGTTGGCTATGT
>JAOVVG010154843.1:0-12592 GCA_028566375.1 Leptodoras nelsoni | reverse complement strand
TTTTGTTCTCAACGCATTCCACTATGTAATAAATAAAGATTTTCAACTGGAATATTTTATTCATTGAGATCTAGGATATGTTATTTTAGTGTCCCTTCATTGGAATTGGGGTTGTACTATGCCTACAATTTGCTTTTATTAATGTTTTAATTACTAATTCGTGGTGTGTGTGTGTGTGTCTGTGTGTGTAAAATAATATTACAACAGCATTTGTATTATCTATGTTACGTAAATAAAAACAGAATGGAATGGTTGGAATGGATATTCTATTCACAATAGAACACAGAACACATATCAGATGTTGAACCTGAGACATTGTACCATTTCAAATGTTAGCTCATTTTGAACTAGATGGCAGCAATGCATCTCAAAAAAGTAGAGATAGGGCAAAAAAAGGCTGAAAAAGTAAGTGGTACTAATAAAAAAAACAGCATTTTGCAGCTAAGTAGATTAAATGACAACAGGTCAGTAACATGACTGGGTATAAAAAGAGCATTTTAGAGACACAGAGCATCTCAGAAGGAAAGATGTGCAGAGGTTCATCTGCACAAAACTATATATGAAAAGTGTGGAACAATTTCAGAAAAAATTTCCTCAACATAAAAGTTTGAAGACTTTAAATATCCCACCATCTACAGTACATAATATCAAAAGATTCAAAGAATCTGGAGAAATCTCTATGCAAAGCCGAAGGTCAATATTGGATGCTCGTGATCTTTGGGCCCTCAGACGGCTCTGCATCAAAAACAGGTATGATTCCATACAGGAAATAACTGACATAACTAGAACTACGAGTTCAGATTCGAGATTGAAACCAGATGGTTGATATCAGATGGTTACTGATTTAATATAAATTTTTTTTCTTGGTTCTCTAATTCATAGTTGAACCAGGTGGTCCCCCACAATAAGTTTCTTTTAAAATCTGTGGTTTAGGAAACCATATTTTACTAGTTCCACCATATCCCTTTATGTTGAGCTGAAGAAACACAAACATGATTAATTGTGAATGAGAAATGATATAGTGTGCATTCTATAGATCTTGAATTGTTTGGATCTTTTTTCTTTTTTTACACAGGTGCTCTTGTAGTAGCTCTCTTAGCTCTCTCGACATCTGTGTGATGTCATGGAATGCAGACACTGAGGGAAGGGTTGTTGTACCAAAGTACAATTCCCATGACAAGGACCCTGTGAGGTTATGGAGTGGTTGGGGAAGTGGTGTACTTTGTGCAGTAGGGTTGATGCACTTTGGTGGTACACTGCAACTTGCTCTGGCCATATTGGTTGCACAGTGTAGAGACTATCAGCCCTGAGGGATCTAGGATTAAACCACACTGCAGGCTGAGGGAGAGACTGTTAAGCCCCATGAAGCCTGTGGCCCAGTGTGTTCTGCTTGTGTGTTCTGTTTTTCTTTGTTGTGTTTGAATTGTTTTTGTCTACCGGGATGGTTGCTGGTTTATCAGCAAAGTATATAATGAGAACCAAATCAAACAAATGAGAAAAAAACATTAGACACGGTCATTTATTTATTGAGAAAAATTATCCAATATCAACTATCTGTAAGTGACAAAAGTACATGAACCTTTAGGATTAGTAGATAAGTTGAAGGTAAAATTAGAGTCAGGTGTTTTCAGTCAATGCGATGACAATCAGCTGTGAGTGGGTGACCTGTTTTTATTAAAAAAACAGGGATCTAGCGAAGTCTGATCTTCACGAAACCTGTTTATAGAAGTGTATAATGGCACAAACAAGATTTCTGAGGACCTCAAAAGGAGAGTTGTTGATGCTCATAAAGCTGGAAAAGGTTATAAAACCATTCTCTACAGAGTTTGGATTTCACCATTCCAGATTGTGTACAAATGTAAGAAATTCATGACCATTATTACCCTCCACAAGAGTGGTCAAACAACAAAGATACATATGACAACATATGATAACCACTTTGCCATGGAAGATTATGTACCATGCCTGAGAAAGATTTGCCCCAAAAATTTTATTTTGAAGAACAATCTGAAAACTATAATCAATAGAATATTAGAAATAAAAATGTGAATAATAAAGATAATGCATGATTTTTAATAAATAAATGTAATAGTTTTAATAAAAATCTAACAATTAAGGTGTCATAGATCTCTATATTAAAAAAGATGTTGACTGTGTATCTGTTATGAATCGGTGGGTAAAGAACGTTATGGAGACGCTGATGCAGAACAAAAAGGGCTCTTTAATAATACAAAGGTTCATTCACAAAACAATCGCTTGGAGTGAGGATACACACACACGTAGAGCTGCGCGTGGGAGTGCTGAAAGTCTCGAGCGTTGAGACGCTTGGCAGGGTGACGTCCTAGGAAGTGATCGTCGCGAAGAGCCTGCCGAGAGGTAACGCACGGAGGCGTGGCGCGTGGAAGCGCGAAGAGATGCGTGGAAGCGCGAGGGCACGTGGAAGCACGGAGGCGTGTGGATTGTCAAATCTTGACAAATCAAATCTGAGTACTTAGACAAGTTGATAAATGACAGTGAAAATGCAGGTATAATAACTTGTAAAAAGTCAAATTTATAGTGTAGATTGATAATACTGCATTATAGAAAATAGAAGAAAAAAGGAATTTTTAATTTAGATCAAATAATTTCTAAGACACGGTCTAAAAACTTTCTTTGTTGTACCGCCACAATTTGTGATTTGTGCCAAAGTTTTATACAGTCCTTCATGAGGTCATAAACCTACATACCAATTTCATGTAAATTGGATGTAGACAGTGGAAATTACAAGCTGCTCAAATCTGACACTCACATTGAATATCAAAGCAATATTTAAAAAAAAAAATGAAAACATTAAAAAATTTTACTATGAACTATTGTACTAAAAAAGTACTAAAAAAATTCTAAGAAAAAATATTGTTGAATAAAAGATCTAGTACTCTATTTGTCTGACCCTTGGGATCATCTACAGAATGTCATAACCATACAGGTTAAGTTTCTTGAGATGTGACACATCATCACCAGCAGTAGAAAGTCAGTTAATATAATTTATAAACTTTGATAGTGTGCTTGACATCATTTTGATGAAAGCCATTCTTCAATATAAATGATTGGCTTTAAAACAAATGCATGTGCAATGAATTGCCTTTAGGTTGTATTCAATGTGTAAGAGAGGATTGCCACATTGTCATGGCTCATATGTCTCCTTCATCTATTCAGAAAATTGATTAAGAAAAAGTTGATTAAACTTTCAACAAGGACCCAGGCAAGGTGGTTGCGACCTTTACTACACAGAACAGTCCCTGTCTAATTGACTACTCTGTCACCTATTCTTCCTATTCTTAATTGATTTGGCATTCCATTAATGGCTCCCCTGAGCTGCTGGCTGGCAGCATAGGAGAAAGCCAGGATGGTGACTTTATCCAGCTATAACAGTCTTTCTAGTACTGTCTATTATTATAAACTACTTTGGTTCATAGCTTGTTTACTGTTCCTGCAGAAGCACTGTATTAGCTTGCCAGCACATACAAACCATGAGGATTTTAATCAACAGAAGAATCAGGTACAGCTAAACACTTATTTTTATTAAGTCAAACTGTGAATTGTGACAAGTAAAAGTAAAAAAGTAAATGGGTAAGTAACTATGAAAGCTGCAAGGATGGTTCAGAGCTCATGACATGATTGTGCTTTATTATATGATAGAAACTTAAGACATTTCTTAGCCATATCTGGCCAATAATTCCTTTGCAGTACAAAGGCATGTCAACAGCAGGCTTGTGAGGCAATGGGTTCTTGCGTACCTTCTGCACCTACACAGGAGACAACACAAAGAAAGTTTTACAGGTAAGGACAGCAATTTTGAATATCTTCCAACAAAATACACCACTTATTTCAAACATAACCATATACTTTAGTGTGTGCTGGGTCCAAAGTGTGAAGTGTGAAAAACTTTCTTAGACTGAGGTCATATCATCTCAAAATAAGCACAAACACAATGTTGAAAGATTTTGTTTTTTTAAACTGAAGATTAGATTTAAACAAGTACATTGCCTGAAGAAAATAACAAGTATGCTAAAAGGTGCTAAAACTTATAACCCGCTCCCACACTGCTTAATTTACTCCGGTAGGATGAGCCCAGATAACAGTTGATCATTGACAAGGGTTTTTAGAAAAGGTGGCAGATAAGTTGCACATGGTCAGTAACAATAATCTAATGGACTGTGAAATTCTAGCGATGCTCAATTGGTATTAATGGGCCCAAAGTGTGCCAAAGTGTGTCTCATGAGTTTCAGCAATATAATGATTATTTACCTAGCTTTCTCCTGTATTTTTGCTTGATTGACTTGCGCATACTTCTTACATGACAGACACTGCTGGATATCAATAATCGCTGCACAAATATTGTTCTGGTTATCCCTTTGACTTCAGCAACCCCCAGAGCTGATCAGAACACCAAGACCTAATGAGCCCTTTATCCCGATCAGAAGAGTGCCAGTAGTGATACCATAAACAAACCCACACCCATCTGTGCTACACAGCATCTTCCTCACCAATGTGCGGTCTCTGACGAATAAGATAGAAGACAAATTAGAGATCTGGACTCTTACAAAGAGATTACTCCTGCAATCTCATGATCATAGCTAAGCAGTAAAGTTCTAAACAGCTTGTTGGCATTGGAGGGGTGCACTGTCTTCAGATTTGGTAGGTCAGCTGCAGCTTTAGGTAAGAGTTGTGGTGGTGGTGGTGTTTGCATTTATGGATGCATGGTGCATGGATTCTGTTGCTGTTGATACCCACTGCTCAGCTGATCTGGGATTTCTGATTATTAAGTGCAAGTCCTTCTATCTTCGACAGAAGTTTACCTGCATTATTGCTGTGGCAGTTTATGTTCTGCTGGATGCTAATGTGGCTATGAAAGACCTTTGTGCTGCCATTAGCAAACTGCAAACTGTGCACCTGGACAGAGTCAGTTGCTGGGGACTTTAATCACTGCAGTTTGAGCTCTGGTCTCCTACATCACAAGGGGACAAAAAACTTTGGATCACACCCCTCCCCCACATTGGACAATCTGAACACCTTTCTTTGTTCCTTATTCCCAAGTAGACCCCAGTCATCAAATGTGTGAAACCTATAACAAGGCCTGTCAAGATCTGGATGGAAGGGGCTGACTCCTTACTTCAGTACCTATTCCAGCACAAAGACTGGAGTGTGTATGCTGCTCAGGCCACCACAGACTCATATCAGCATTAAGACTTACACCAACTCTGTCCTGGAACATATCGACAGCTGTGGGGTGACTCATAAACTCATAAGTAATAAAGACCTACCCTAATCAGAAGCCCTCCCAACAGACAGAGAATGTCATTTTGATGTCAGAAAGATGTTGGACTCCAACATTTTTTTTTTCTTCATGTTGAATTTTAGTTGAAAATGAAAATCGAGTTGACGTCAAAATCCGATATCGGCTTGATGTTGAATTTTAGTTCAAATCGGGTTGACACCAAAATCCAAAGTGGACTTGACTTTGAATTTTAGTTGAAAATGAAAAGAGTTGAGTTGATGTCAAAATCCAATGTTGGCTTGACGTCTGTTACGAACCAGCAGGCCACGCCCACTCCTGTTACTCACTCCTCTAGCCCCTCCTTTTAACCTTTCAACTCTCTCCTCACAGGGTGTGGCTGTAATTACTTCCTGGTTCTTGTCTATATCTTTGGCTCATTTTCCAGACTGGTTTTGCGAAGTATTGGTTTGCCCAGCCTGCCTTACCGAGATTTTTCCCTGTGAAATCTATCTAGCGTAGGATCTCGTTTGTTTCTCTTCTCCGTCTCTTTGTCTGCTGAGTGCGTGTTTGGTGAGTGTTTGTTCCCCTGTGCGTTGTTTACCGCGTGCCTGCTTCCCCGTGTGTTTGGGTGTGTGTGCAGTTTGTTTGTCTCCTTTTTGTCCCATGCTCCTGTTTTTGTTCATTTATTTAGTTAGGCCCTTTCTTCCTTTCCCTCTTTCACTGTTTAGGAGCTTCCTTTTTATTTGCAGTGTCTCTGGTCAGTTGGCTGCTGTGCATTGGTTCGCAGTGCCAGTGCCCCCAGCCAGCGCGCTCGCGCACTGGTTCATGTTAGTCCTGTATAATAGTGTACATAGATTACTAACACCTTCTCTCTCTTGGTATTTGCTCTATTTAGATACTAACCTTCGGTGTCCCGGCCCCCTCTCTTTCCCTTCATTTTCTCTATCTCTTTTCTCCTCCTCTCGCTCACACGGGCCCGCTTAGCCAGTCTCACCACTATCTCTTTCCTGCTTCGTTTTCTCTGTAGCCCCTCCGTTACGCTCACCTTCCTTCCTTCGCTGTCCTATCTTCCCCGTTCTTTTGGACATCTCTTCCTTCTCCTGTGTTTCCCCTTTCAAAGCGCTCCATTAGTTTATTTTTTCTTTTGGGCTGGTCTGTTTGCTGTGCTCTCTCCCGGCAGGTCCATTGCGACGCCCGCTCCTCCTGCCATCGCCCTGCCTTCTGTCACGTACCCAGGGTCCTCCGTGCACAGCTCTCCATTGTCAAGTTTTCTTCTCTGTTTGTTTGCTTATCCCCTGACTCACTCCTCTGCTCTACTCTGCTCCAAGCATCTCCTCAATAAACTTCATTATTTGTTCTGCATCAATGTCTCCTCCTGCTCTGTCCGCCCCGTTTCATAACAATGTCAAAACCAACTCCAATGTTGGACAGACGTTGCATTTTAGATGAAAATGAAAATTAGGTTCATGTCAAACTCCAACTTTGGCTTGACATCAAAACCCAATACTGGCTTGAAGTCGAAGTCCAAACTTCGGCTTGGCATCAAAACCCAATGACGGTTTGTTGAACTCCATTGTTGGATAGACATTGTATTTTAGTTAAAAATGAAAATCAGGTTGATGTCAAACTCCAATGTCAACTTGACGTTAAACTCCAAATTTGGACAGATGATGTATTTTCATTTAAAATGAAAGTCAGGTTGATGACAAAACCCAACATAGGACAAATATGGACGATATAGGACGATATCCATCTAAAAGTAGTGTTGGCTTGACATCACCCACCCTGTAAGAACTCACTTAAACATGGCCTTGCTAGATGAGACATTTCAACAACATTGAGATTTGGTTCAAAAAGTGAAAAGCTGGTCATTGGAAAGACATCTAGAAAAATGCATCCCTGTACATATAAATTTGGCTGCAAAGTGAAAGCTGGAAAGATGTCATTTTCAAGAAATCAATATGTGAATTCAATATAAGACAATTAAAAAAAAGACAATTAACAAAAAAGTACTAATAAAACATTTAGACATCTCAGATACATTTCTGTCAGACTATTACTGTTTGTTACTACAAAGCAAATCAAAATAGAAAAAAAGACTTAAAATGTTTTCTGAACACGTCTTGAGAAGGAAAAACTAGCTATAACTATATTTATATAACTATATAACTATAATGTAATTATAATGTTTGAGCTGTTGATTATACTTAATTACAATATTAAAGTAATATAATTATATGTACAATAAACAAAAGTCCAAAAGGTTAATAATTAGTAATTATTAAATGCTAATTTAATAGCATTAATAATAGTTAATGCTATTAAATTAAATTGGCTTCTGTAGTTGGAATTTCATGTGGATGCTTAGAGGAATGTGTCATCAAAAGACAAAATTGCTGCCCAACTGTAACCCAGAAAGCACTCTTTCTTAAAGGAACCACATCTACACAACAGACAAACTGTGTGTGTAGAACATGCACCAAACAATAAATGATGGTGAATTATGCAGAGATGGGGACTTAAGTTTGTATGGAGGTCTTTGGGATGAAATGAATTAATGAAATCAATCAATTCATAAATATATGGCATCATGTGGCAATGAAAAAATAAAAGTAAAATGAAAATTGATTATAAATAATGCATAAATAATAATTGAATGTGCCATATAATGTATAACTAAATTAATAAAGAAATGTCATTTTTAATTGACATGAATGATTCACCGATGACATGAAATCAGCCTTGAACTTCACACTGTCACTTTCACTCTTCAAAATACATAGAGCTTGGTGATTAGTTGAGGAGTGTCCTGCCTTTTGTAGCTACAAAGTAGAACGAATAAACACAGATCCCCTCGAAAAAGCAAAAGCCCACCTGTGAAAAGACCTGGAATGTCTGATATAGAGAGTGTGTGGAAAAGCTTGTCCTGAATTACTTTGGGAAGTAACTATGCTTATCCAGCAAGCTCTAAATGCATCTTTCCAGGTTTCTGCACCTGAAACAGATTGCTAGCTGGCTAACTTGGGATCCTGTCTGCTTCCAATTTTTTTTATTCCAATAATCCAACTAAATACTTGATCTTATACAAAGCAAATATGTTATGACTGAAACAATAAACACAGGATAGAAAGCAGATACAAATCTAACCTAGCTAGTTACATAACATGAACTATGAGACACCTCCAAAAATACCTTGAACAGGAGTTATGTTAGTAGATGTAAGTAGATGAATGTCTCATATGTGCATCTGTTTTAGGTGCAGACCCCTGTGAAGATGCATTTGGAGCTTGTTGGATAAGCATTCATACTCCTCCATACTGTAGTGGTTTAGTCCACTACATACATCATACCAATCAACAAACATTAGTACTCAAGTTAATTTGGTGCTAGCATTAGCTGCTAAAGGGAACTTAGCGTCTTTATCTTACCTCACACAAAACACACTACCTGCCTCCACCGAATTCAAACGGACCAACTTCAGACTATAAACCCAAACAGAGACTCGGAATTCCCATTTTGAGTGGAGCAGTGAAGTTAATGTGCTAGCTAGATTAACAGTAACAATATGATTTGGCGCTAGCATTGGTTGCTTACAGAAACATAACTTCCTTATTTTGTTACTTATTAGCATAAATAATCTTCACTCAAACACAGTGATATATCCAAAAAAGAATTACTTAATGTTTCAATGTTTTTCCTGTACAGCGTGTACAGTTTTGGATGTTGGAGTCCAAATTTGTCACTTTTGCACTACTCCCACCCTTCTCCTGGAATAATTTTTAAGTTTTAATTTTCAGTGACCACTCAAAACAAGTCACTCTAGCATTATTTCTCTCACTCTAGCATATCCTCTGTCTGTGTGTGTGTGTAGCGGTGGGAAAATACATGATAGATTTTTATATAAAAGACATTACCATGTAGAGATCATTCCTCATGATATACACCTATCAGATATATCATTATGACCACATCTTTTTCTCTACACTCATTGTCCATTTTCTCAGCTCAACTATTAGCTGCATGTTGTAATTCTACAATCTGTTTCTCTACAAACTGTCAGTCCCCTTTATTCTGTTCTGTAATGGTCAGGACCCCCACAGGACCACCACAGATCAGGTACTATTTGGGTGGTGGATCATTCTCAGCACTACAGTGACACTGACTGGTGGTGTGTTTGTGTTGTGCTAGTGTGAGTGGACCAGACACAACAGTGCTGCTGTTGAACAAGTTATAAATGTTTATTTATGTTAGACTGTGACATAGCAGACATTTAGTTTTGACCATTTAAATGTCAGCATTTAATGTCAGTATGCCATTGGCATAAGACGTTTAGAAGATTTTGGTTACTTACCACCATGACTTAAAACCTACACAGCATCTGAATTAAATGTTGCTATTTGACATCAGTATGACGTTGGGATGAGATGTTTAGAAGACATTTTATTTTGGTTACTTAACCATCCAACTTATAACCAACAATTTTTCAACATCTATTGATGCTAGCCTGTGACATCATCTGGACATTAAGATTACGTCATTGAGCAGACATTGGGTTTTGGCCAGCATATCCCAATTAAATGTTAGTTTTTAATGTCAGTATGACGTTGGCACAAGATGTTTGGATTTTGGTTACTTACCACCATGACTTAAGACCAACAAGTTATCAACACCTATTGACGTCAGCCTGTGACATCATCTAGACATTAAGATTATGATGAACAGACGTTGGGCTTTGGCCTCCATATCTCAATTAAATGTTGGTATTTGACATCAGTATGGTGTTGGGGTGAGACGTTTAGAAGGTAGGGCAAGAAACATCATCAAGGATGTTTCTTATCATAACCATGTTTTTTTTACTCTCCTCCCATCTGATAGGCATTACAGGAGCCTCCCATCCCACATCAGCAGACTCAGGAAGAGCTTCTACACTGGGTTCCCCAAGGTTTGATGTGTTGTCCCCAAGGTTTGATGAGTCTCACAATTGTACCCAGTTAAGTTAATGTAGCCTTTCTGTCATCTTTACATGTCTGGCCATATTCTGCTTTCATTGAACACAAGAGATCAGAGCACTGTGCATGAGAAATGACAACCAAAACATACATTAAAAAGTTAAAATACATCATGCACAGTTCATAAAAGCTTCACTTTCAGAATGTTTGTATTCGGTGCTACTGGTTTGGTAATGTAATTAATTTATAATCTGCAATAAAATTTTAATAGCATTATTATATATATATATTTTTTTATCTTGCTCAATTCTTTAATGTGTTAACACATTCTTTAATGCATTAATTTGACAGCACTAATTATAATGGTAAGGGTGCTGTCCCAGCAATCATGGGTTCAAGTCTCAGTGAAAGGGGTACTGTCACCACACCTTGAGCAAGGCCATTAACCCCACACTCTTCCTCTGTATATGTTATTGTAGATCATATGCATGATGACAAGGCATTAACTGTAGTGCTGACCTGTGTAACCTGATGTTTCACAGTCTCAAGCATAGTCAAAATGTGTAATTCTTCAGCTAAAAGACAAAACAAACAAAATCATGAATGGTAGCATAATACTGTAAATGTTTTTTTTTATTTTAATGTTGTACAACATTCAAACATGGCTGTTAGGAACCGCCGGACCATGCTCACTTCCCTTCCTCGCTCCTCTAGTCCCTCCTATTGATTTCCTTTCCGTCTCCTCACTGGGTGTGGCTGCCCTCACTTCCGGTTCCATATCAATTTTTAGCACTCCTCTTCCGGTCTGGCTTCGCGAAGTATTGTTTGCCCTGGTGCCAATTCTGAGCGTTTCTTCTATCTTAGATTGCCTTGTTCGTTTTGCAGCGTCTTCTTCCCGTTTCCTCGTTTGCGTGAGTGTGTTTCCAGTGACTGTTTTCCCTTGAGTGTTTGGTGAGTGTGATCCTTTGTTTGGTTGAGCGTTTGTGCGTGTGAGTGATCCCCGCATGCGTGTGCTCTTGTCTCCCTGTCCTCTTCATTGTTTCTTATTGTGCTCCTTTGTTTGTTTGTTCTAGATTAGGTTTCTTTGTGTTTTAGGAGCTTCCCTTTATAGTTTGCAGTGTGCGAGTTCGGTCGGCCGCATGTGCGTTGGTACGCAGCGCCAGCGCCACCGCGAGCGCGCCGGTTCATGTTTCTACGTGCTTCTGTACATAGTCTACTAATCTCACGCTTACCTGTCTCTTATCACCTTTTCCGAACTAACCCGCAGTGTCCCGGCCCTCTCTCTCTCCCTCTTTTTCGCTGCTTCTCTCTCTCTCTCTCCTTTTTCACGCTCTCTCACCCGGGGCCGCCTTGCCAGACCGCATGTCTTCACTTCCCTGCTGCTCTCGCTATGGAGCCCTTCCGTTCCGCTCTTCCATCTTCCTTCACTGTCCGACTCTATTCTCCCTCGGACAGCTTTGCTCTTCCTGCTTCCTACCTATTTCCGCTCATCCCCAGAGTATTACTGTTGTTGGCTGGTCTCTCCCCTGTGCTCTCTCTCCAGGCAGAGTACTCCCGACGCCCGCTTCCCCTGACGTCGTCCTGCCTTCCGTCTCGGCACCTGGGACCTTCCCGGCACAGCGCATCCTCACCAGCCACCTCACTGATCTCATTAAGTTTCTCTCTGCCTGTTCCCATTACCTCTACATTAAACTGAACTCATTTGTTACTGCATCTACGTCTCCGCCTCACTGTCTTTCTCAATTCATAACAATGGCAGCTGTCCTTTACATTTCATGAAATTTTCATGATTTCTCAAAAAATTCTCTGTTCATTAACTTACACTGATAGTAAATAAGGTTTTTGAGTTCTCCTGTAAAGCTACTATTTTGGTGATACATGTTTTTTTAGTGAGGATAAACAAGAATACATAACACAGCACTTATGTGTTCAAGGAATAGGCTATCACACCCTGATGCCATTCTGATAGTTGGTACAAACATTTCGGAAGCAGAGTAGACATGCATGAGGCTGAAGCTAAAACAGATATAAAAGACATTGGCGCTGAGGCTGTGAAACAGTGGCCAGTCTAGTTAAAGTGGTAAAAGCTGGCTCAGGTCAATAGGTGTAGGGAGCTGGTCCTAGTGGAGAGGAATAGGAGTTTGGCCTTGACAAGGAAGTATAGGAAGCTGCTCCTGCTGGAGAGCTGTAGGTCAGCGGTTCTCAAACTGGGGGCCGGGGCGCCCCAGGGGGCCGCAAGAGGGCACTAGGGGGGCCGCAGAAAAGCAGTTTATTTTTTATTTTTTATTTTTTTTATTAAATTCAAACAGCATACTCCAGCAGAATTTTGGGCCAGCATTGGTAATGAATACAAGGAACTAACACTTCAGGCCATGAGGGTGCTGTT
>JAOVVG010151793.1:0-12652 GCA_028566375.1 Leptodoras nelsoni | reverse complement strand
CACACACTAGGGCCACTTTAGAGACACCAATCAACCTAACATGCATGTCTTTGGATTGTGGGAGGAAACCGGAGTACTTGGAGTAAACCCACGGGGACACGGGGAGGACATGCAGACTCCACACAGAAAGGACCCAGACCGCCCCACCCGGGGATCGAACCAGGGGCCTTCTTGCTGTGAGGCGACAGTGCTACCCACCGAGCCACCATGTCATCCTAAATAACCAAATTCTGTCTTTTAAATTATATTCGCAATGAATATTTATTTATGCATTTATTTATTGTCCTGCTACTCACATCAGCGAAAAGATTTGTAAAAGATAAGAAGATTTGTAAAAGATATCTTTTCTTTTTTTTAAGAAAAGATAACACACAACGTGCACCCGTTAGAATACTTTAGTTAGGTTCTTAATTATTGTTATTAATAATTAACTTGTGTTCACTCGGTTCATGTTTTGTACCGAGTACTGAGTCATATCATTTGATTCAGTTCATTTGATTCAGTTCAACAACAAGAGTCGACTCCTTCGCCTTCCGATTGGATAATTGCTATTCTTTCGGTTTAAACGAAACCATTTCCATTTATGATAAATTAATAGTGCCCACACTGATATTCTTATTTACATGTAGTACATTTTCACCTAGCAGGAGTGCCAAGAAACAAACAAACTTTCGTCTCATGTATGCGAGGCGGCTGTCAACGGTCACCCGACTCAGGAGCCGACTCGTTCGTAGACTTCTACTTCCTTAGTTACTGGCGTGGCAACGACAACATTGGATGGTGATTCAAGAGAAAAAAATAGGCTAGGGAGATAAAAGTGTCTTACACACTCAATTATAGCGAGTGTAACACGTTGTAATAGTTTTAATGCGGTACTGATTCAGTACAGCAAGACTCGGCGTTGCTCATTCGAGGTTTTCATAGACAGTTTATTGGGCGCAGTGATTGTAGACAGGAGGACTTGATATCCACCTAGTTAGTTTATTTTAATAGAAATACAGCTGATTTCTGAAATGGAAAGTAAGGTAAGACTTGAATCAACTCAATGAAGCAATGCAATGTTTATGGACTTCCACTTTTCATATATATGTATGTGTGTGTGTGTCTCTTCTGATTCCATTTATATTCATTTACATCCACAAGAACATGTTATTTTTAATGATACATATTGAATCCTATATGGAACAGCTGGTTCATCTACTGGAGGTGGGAGGAAAACGGAGAACCCACATGGAAGCCTCATGGGAGTACAGTGTACAGAATCTCGACATAGACAATAACCCTATTCACAGGCTACACCACCATGCTGCCAATTTTCGAATTGTAATGCCCTTAAAAAAAGAAAAACCTAACAAAGTTATTTTGTGACATTTATGTACAGTTCGTTACTTTCTGATAAGATATTAATATTATCAGATTAAGGAAAGAAGGAACTTCTACTTGATTGCTTTTCACAGAGTGGGATTATTAGGCTATTTCATACTCTACATTGTCAACTCTTATACATAGTAATAAATTGGAAGATTCATTATTCTAACAATATGCCTTCCCCCGTGTCCAGAGTGGAACAGGGAGTAAAAGGCTCTCCACATTTCCAGACATCTCCTTGCATCTGTTGCCACAACTTCCAAAGGTAGGTGATAAACAGGAACACCATTCAGAATCGGTGTATAGTGTTCATGAGGACTGATCTTCTCTTGTGTCTCTCAGGTTCGTGCAAAGCCTAAGTGGCAGGACGCAAATCCAAGCTTCGTCCTCCTGGGCCAAACAGAAAACCCAGATCGTGGAGCGTCCACTGTGATTTCCAGTAAGGAAAAGTGCATCCAAGCATTAGCACTGATTAGAGTTGCTTAGTTTCATCTATGAAAGCATTCTAGTCATGATGATACAGATTTGTTGAACAAACCATGCTGTTATCACAAATAACACAGTTTCTTCTCTTAACCTTTACCATTGCTCTGACCAATTGACGCAACAATTCAGTTACTCCAACCTGTTTGGAATCATAACCAGCAAAACTAGAAATGATTGAAAAATTGGAAATAGTATTAAATATGTTACTGTTAGTAAGTACTTTATGCTGTGATCAATATACATGTGGCAGTACAAAGAAAAATGTACTGATGGTTATTTTTAGTTTGGTTTGGCTTATGCAAACATTTACGGAAAACTTTATTTGATAAAGGGATTGATAAGGGAAACACACTGTTTGCATAAAACTTGTATAAAGCACTCAAATACACAAATAACATTACAATTTGAGCAGCACCCTTATTCCCAGCCAGAGAAATACGGTGAAAGCTTTGCTGTTGTGCCACAAAAAATCTTTATATTACAAACCCCATTTCCAGAAATGTTGGGACAGAGGCATGTTTTTTAAAATAATACTTCTAAGCAAAGAGACAGAAGCGGCAGATAAGCTGGTAGGTGTCATTATATACTCTGGTTAAAATTAGAACCAGTGGAATAGCAAAAGTTTGATAAAATTCAACAGTGAGCTAATGGCCTCTTAAACCTCCAGAGAGGTGATGGGGCTGCCTGGGTCATTGGCCATAGCTGCACTGATTTTAGGAAAAGTCAAAGAATAGACAACATTGTGTGATGATGCAGTGAATGAGGAACAGTCTGTGGTGTAGTGCTACATATAATAAATTGGGAAAAATTCTATTAATTTCAAGTGGATCAGCTACTAAATCATCAGAAGGTGATGTAATCTTCTAAGGTATCAGTTTCGAGGTGCAAACAGCACATGACTGATGGGCCAGCAGTCTCTAGGCATTGTCTGCCTCCTCAAAAAATGCTCTTTGGTCAGCCTCAGTTGTTTCACTGTCAAATTAGTCAGAAGTTCATGTTCCAGATGCAGTTGAAGCCATTTCATGTAAAGGACAGGATGCATATATTGAGTCAAGTCCAAATATCTCCTCCAATAGCCTTTTCCTGTCTGTCTTTCTACTATGCGATACATAAAAAATAACCTGCCGATACAGAAAGGCCTTGATCACGTCACACAATGTGCCACTGCCACTGTCCTGGGTGTCATTAACTGTAAAGAAGAGGCTGAGTCTAAGGTTAAAGTGAGGTCTTTGGTTGTGATGATAAACCTTGCAGGTTTTAGTAGCACAGGTCTGACACCAAGGTTATCAAAGTCTGTGAGGACTTCTCATTACTTAGCCTGTAATACTAGCACTTCTGGAGCATAGTCTTCATAGACGGCTATGGGGTTGCTGTGATATAGCAGACTGCCTCTTTTTGGTAGTCTGCCTTCTTCAGGTACTAATTGAGTCTAATGATGTTAGCTTTTGGCCTTCCGTCTGGCCTTGGCTTTTTGATAGGTGCCCTGTGTGCCCGGGTACGCTCCAAGGGGATGCACAGCTTGGTCTTTAAATCCTTTAAGGTAGCACAGGTAGCTTCAAGAGCTAGTATATGCTAATCTACCAGGTTGGCATTGGACTCAAGGGCGGTGATTTTCTGGCTGTGCTTAGTGGCAGTAGCTTGCAGACAGTCTAGTTTTGCTACGAGGTTTGAATATGAAATTTTGGCTCTAGAAGGTGGACAAGTGTTGCCATATTGAAGTGGTTGCCTGCTGTTTCTGCAGAGTTTTGTGTATGGGCTATTATTTGCTCACTTTTGTAAGTTTAGATGCCATGTTCCAGTAACTTGGTTGTCCAATCAAGAAAAAAGGAAAATAAGCCATAAAACAATGACTGGGGGTTCATGAAAAGTAAACTGGCAAAGTACATAAGCGAGAATAAAACACGTTTAGTCCATGGTTGAGAAATTTACATTTTATAACACTCTTTATCCAGAAAGAAAATGGCCAATTTTCAAGCTTCAGACATGGCGGACACTTTAATGTGCTCACCTCACTCCCAATGGCCACTGCAGCATATGCCTTTAGGCTGACCAGGCCCCTTCTGCTGCAGGGGCAGTGGCTCACTATCATTTAAAGCAACAGACACCAAGCTATTGGAATAAGTTGTTTTAGACAGGGTGAATAGACAGCTGTAGCTGCATTTTGACCAAAGAATGACATAGCCATTTTATTAAGATGTCAAGGAACTGTATTAGCTTGTGGAAAATGAGTATAATAGGACTCCTTTAGCTAGGCGAGGCAAAACCTTAAAAAGTAAACAGGCACAGGTGAGGAAATGATCATCAGTATATGGGTATATGCCGTTACATGAGGGCATGGTCCCAGGCAGAAGCTTAAGTGCAATGAGGAATAGGGGCAGGGGATACAGTCTGCTCACGATTCGATTCTTGATAGTGAGTGATAGTGAGATTTGATTTTCTTACAGTACGAAAGAAGCTTCTCCATATCTGAAATAACTGAGTGAAAACATTCCCTTTTTTGAAGAATAACAATCCAAAATAATTTGTAGTTTTTCTTAGTAAAAACTTTAACAAAGAAATTGTAGTCTCCTTGAAATTAAAAGAAAGATGATGAGTTTGAAGATGAGTAGCCGTGGGGTACTAGGTTGGAAGGAAGCTACTAGGCTGTTATTGAGGCTGAAGACAGTGTTGTGTATAAGCATGATGTATGACATGCTAGTGGATAGCCCCCAGTTAAAAAAATGCTATTACATACATTAGATGGCATTATAAACAGACCGCACGTGATATTGTCCATCTCCACGATGCACATCGTCACATTTTTGCATTGAGATGTATTGTGGCACGATGTATCTTTACACCCCTAATGAGGAGCTAAGCCACTCTTTTTGCTAGAGACTTTGATTAATGAATGGGCCAGTGCGTTATTTCTCTCTCAGACCAGGAGATGCATGGATCTTGAAAAATCCAGTGAAGTCCAAGAATGATTGGGTGCTTGGTGATTCTCATGATGAGAAAGCAAATCTCCTCACTGTGCAGGACGCTGACCGAGAGCTGCAGCATTTTGGTGCAGTGTGTGATGGCTCCAGTGCAAGATAGACCACTGTCAATGGCACTGATACTGATGTTGCATGGCTTGGAGTAGGATCTTGAGTCAGGAGGCAGGGTCTTGGTCTATGAAATTTCATGCAGCCCAAGAGCTGATCAGTGCTGGGAGAACAGAAAACCTGTCTGAGTGTTTTACTACTACATTCAGTGTGCATAGTACTGAATAGTAGAAGTTCCAAAAACAACAGCAAACAACAGCTGACAACAACAGCTGCTCTCAATAGTATTCTTCTGTGGCATGTTATCAAATCCTTGTGAAAACTTGGGTACAAATCCTTGTATGATATATTTCAAATGAGGCAGGCAACATAGGGTGAGCCAGCAGGTTAATCTTAGATTAAAGTATGGCAAGGTCCTGCTGGTGCAGCCAGTGCTTCCTGCCAGTTTTGCTGAGCCACTGCATCCATGATTGTTTCTCAAAAAACAAACAGATCACTCATGCTAAACAGAGCGTACGTGTAATGAGTCCCTAGTGTGTACAATCAGAAAACAGGCAAATGTGACCATGGCAGATGGGATAGTTCGTGGCAACTTGACCAAATAGGCAGAGGGGGATTCTGGGAGATGCTGAATTTAGCACAGACCTGACATACAAATACAACCTAAGGCCAGCTGTAGCCCCACCCTCTGGGTATCACCATGTCTACACATATTCAAGTAACTACATAAGAGCACAAAAACAATCAGATATATACCAATAATTTTCCTTTACTTTGTGTAGTTAAAATACAGTTGTTTACCATTTGCATAAGACACCCCTGTCTGCATGGTTTAGACCACCGGTAGCCCACAAAACACCCCTACTTTCAGGGAGTGGTATGGCCACACAGTTGCCCCAGGATACCGGATGAATTCAGAGTTGAACAGTGGTGACAGAAACTGTATACAGAATTGTAATTACAAAGTTTTATCTAATGAATATTAGATAAATGAATATTTATACAGCTAGTGTGAATGGTTGCATTTCTTGATTCTACATAAAATTTATACCAAGTGTCAAACTCATGGAATGCCGGCCAAACCCGGCCTACTACGTCATTTTATGTGGCCCACGAGAGCCAGAAAGGGTATGAGTGTATTAAAAATATCTATGATTAATCCCAAAAAGTCCAAGAAGGCAAAAAATGATGCAGAAAGAAAGAATTGTCCAAGAATTAAAAGGCAAACTGCAATTGCAGCAGTATGTGTTCACAAACGCTACAACCAAAAATGATGCAGGACTGCTAGATAGCTTTATTGTGGCTGAAGAATTTGTCCAAGCTTTTAAGAGGGTGCATCTTTTGAAGCAGTACATACTGAAGGTGTGTGTGCAGGTATGTATTCAGTGTGTTTACAAGTGTTCATGGTTCATGGAGCCAAATTTTAACTGTAATCAAACAATATCTCATAAGTTGGATGTATGCCCTCTGCAAGGCTGTGTGAAGCTGTTTATTTTTGTCTCACATATTCTTAGCAGTTCACAATTATTTGTTCTACCTGCCGCTCTCGATTCTGTCAAAAAAGTTTTGAAAAAAGCTTATGTCAGAACTTATGCCATTGCTTATGTCGAACCCTAGACAGTAACCTGAGCACACGGTTGAACTAATAATGACTGATAATGACTTTCTGGGTGCCGTATTACAACTGATTGCTTATTTTTTTTCCAGCAGAAACACTCAGAGGGAGCTTGCAGCACAGCCAGAGCACATATAGAACAGTGAGAGCGTCTGAATCCTTCAAACAATGTATAAAGTTGAGAAAAGATCAAGAGCAACTTCGTAGGACTCTCATCAGCATGTTCACGTAGGTGCCATTTTTCCCCATTCTAGTATTACCGCCTATGGTGTCACACAGTTCTTGATGATAATTTATTGCTTTGGGGAAGAGACGTGTTTATTGTAATTTACAGTGCTCTGAAATTAAGCTGCGTATGTCTAATTATAAAAAACAAAGAACGACTATAAAAATAACCCTGTATAGAGCTTTGCATTTTATGCATTCCATTTATGAACATTATGCAATGAAAATGGCAACAGGATATCTTGTGAATAAGTAAAATCAAAATGTTGTTTGTCATGTGAATAATGTGAAATGAAAGAAATGAAAATTTACTGTAGGTAGCAAGGGATTTTACCTTGGCCTGGGATTTTAACTTAGTGTTAAGCGAGCCCCCTTACAATAGCAGGTCTAACTATGAGGGGGAAGAAGAAGAAAAAAGATGAGTTGAAATAAAACAAAAAGGTTTTAAACTATCAAATGAGGCGTTGCCAAGCAATTTCCACACCAGAGTTAGTAGAACCATACTTGCCTGTGTTTGGAGGCTTCCTTGAACTCTGACAAATCGCAAATGCCCATGAATCAGTTCTGGCTCGAAATGCCACCGGAGGTCTGTTTTTTCACACACGCGGCTCACGAGTTTTGAAGGCAACAAAAATTTTGTGATTCTCGATTTCAGACACCGTTCACTGGTCCATACTGCAAGTCAGCTGGGCTGTTAGAGGTGGTTAGACATGTTATATGCTGAATTAGGCTTAACTAGTGAAACAAAAAGTCTCCAAGGGACTCTAATGGATTCTGAAAATTGGATTCTGTTCGTTTCACCGCAGAGGGAAGAGGCGACCTTTCTTTCCCAGGCTGACAAAAAGTGAAACTCACCTTACGGAAGTTTTTTAAGAATGGGGCACGAGGGTGGAGTTAAGTCTGCATTAGGGCCAATACAAGACATATATTGTGCAAACATGAGTTCATAACAGTCCAGGAGTCCATTCTGTCCATTTCCATTGCCCTGATAATATTGAAAGAAAAGAAAGTTTATTGTTCATGGTGAGATTTTAAGTCAGTTTTGTCTGATCACTTGGTTGTAGTTCTTTTGGTCCAAAAGTTTGGACACACCTTCTCATTCAATGCGTTTTCTTTATTTTCATGACTATTTACATTGTAGATTCTCACTGAAGGCATAAAAACTAGTTGATTAATAATATAATTCATATTTTCTTGTATGTTGCATGTTTTTCTGTTCCTGACGTACCAGTGTTATCTTTGTGAAATTTAAGTGATGTTATTAGAAAGTTGAAGTGTTTAGGAAGAACAGCAGCTCAGCCACGAAGTGGAAGACCATGTAAAATTACAGAGCAGGGTCAATGACTGCTAAGGTGCATGGCGTGTAAAAATGTTGCCAACCTGTTTACCCAACACGCAGCTGGAGCTTCATGGAATAGGTTTCTGTGGCGAGCAACTATATGTTATCACCAAGTCCAATGCCAAGCAACAACAACACTGACACAGGACTGTGGAGGAGTGGAAAAGAGGGATGAAGGATGCTTCTCTCTTTGGTAGTCAGTTGGGCAAGTCTGGGTTAGGCAGATGCCAGGAGAAGTTTGGTGGAGGAGGGATAATAGTATGGGGCTGTTTTTCAGGGTTTGGGCTAGGCACCTTATCTCCAGTGAAGGCAATTTTAATGCTTCATCATACTAAGACATTTTGGACAACGCTATGCTTTCAAGTGTGGCAACAGTGTGCCCTTTTCTATTCCAACATGACTGTGCCCCTATAATGAAATGGTTTTATGAGTTCAAAAAATCTAATCAAAAATCATAGAAAATCTAATTTTTGTATACATCAAACTTAAAACAGTTTAGAATTGTTGCATGATGCAAAAAAAAGTAAACTTTTAGAAATTAATCATCTAACTACATTTAGAATTCTTATGATATATTTATAAATTAGGACCACATTTTTAAATGCTTCTTATTAATTATTATTTTGGTCATCTTCTTTGTCATAGGGAAGAGGAATTAGACAGGGATGAAAGCTCACAACCTGTGTGTGGTTCTCTTACTTTAACTGAGAAACGAATGTTGGTAAGTACCTGCTGTGTATACTACTTCATATAAATCTGTGTGAAAAAACAGTTTTCCATTAATTTCTCTAATACCTTTGGATCAAAGAAAGACTGCATTACAATACATTACTGCAAGTGTATTTTATCTCACTGTTCTAAAACTTGGCAAACAAAAAAGAAACAAGAAAGAAACATTAAACACAAGGGACAAAATGTATTAGGCAATATTTTTATATGTAGAATGTAGATGTTAATAAATAAGTACAGTGATAAGCAAAGAAGGGGAAACAAACATGAGTAATAAATCTCCGATATGTTAATCATTAAATAGTCTTGTATTACAATAATATAATTGTGGAACCCTGGTGGCAATACTAGGAAGAGTTAGAACTCAAACAACTCATATGTTGCTGTATTATTTACTCTTAATTCACTTTATGCTTTGCACATTTTTCTTTCAGTCTGGGGTCTCTCTCTCTCTCTCTCTCTCACACACACAGTTCTGTGTTGCATCTCTGTCTCACTCACTCTGTATAGCCTCTGAAACACAAAAAGACACACACACTGACGCCAGTAGCAGGCCACAGATGAGACTCATCTTGCATTACCTTCTGGCTCCCCGCTCCTCTCCGTTCACAGAAGCTACCTGACCACACCATTGCTGATTGAAAACCCCAACACTAGTCTAAGGTCAGGGAGCAATCCAGCCTGCAGCAGACTCCATCCCCTGGAGGGAGAGGAAATCACCATCTGTGTCCCCGGCCTGTGGACCACTTCGAACTTAAAATACCAGATACCAGTGAGTGATCTGCACATCACTGGCATCTGTCATGTTGTGCAGCCAATGGGTGATCTAAACAGAGGGTGAAAAGTTGCCCTAGTAAGTAGTACCAGTGGGTGAGGCCTACCCACTTGATGGTCAGACACTCCTTCCTGATTGTGCTGTACACTCTCTCAGTGAAAGTTTTCTGCTGTACAGCAGAGGACACTTCTCTCTCTCTCCACAAAACAGTCCCTCTCTGTCCGAGACATCCGTCTGTAAGGGAAAAGGGAGAGAAAAATCCGGTGAATCCAACAGAGGGTCGTCCCACAGAACTGCCTATACCTGACAGAAAGTGTGCTGACAGAGCTCCATCCACTGGACTGGATGTGATGCTCCCTTTTTAGTGAGAAACTGCCTGACCCCCTTTATGAGTCTTGCTGCCAGTCATTACTGTAAATGATGTTGTCTAAGACTGAGGTTTCCATAAGGGACTGGGGTGGATTTATCTGCCTGTTTTAGACTTATATAGGCTATTATATAGACTTTCAGGAGATTGAGCTGGTATATTTACATTTATGGCATTGAGCAGACTCTCTTATCCAGAGAGACTTACAAGAGTGCTTAGTCATCAACTTGGAATATCCAAACCCAAAGCTGGTAGACCTGAATTCAAGCTAATTTGAGCTATGATACTGCTAGAATTTTGCTGTATACTACCTAAAAAACGTTACAAGTAAAAGTCCCAAAACCTGAGTATTTCTATACTGCACAAATCCAATGAAGAACAAGACATAGGGAATACAACAACTGCTATAAGTGTGGTAACAGCTTTGAGTTAGTGCTCATTCAAGTGCTCTCGAAAGAGGTGGGTCTTCAGTTGCCGTTTGAAGATAGCAAGTGACTGCTGTTCGGGTACTCAGGGGGAGTTCATTCCACCACCTTGGTGCCAGACAGAGAAAAGTCTGGATGCTTATTTCCCATGTGTCCTGGATGGGTAAAGTTGAGCTGTATTTGAGGCACAAAGGGCTCTGGGTATGAATCAAGCTTTGACCATTGCCATTAGATAGGGTGGAGCTGGGTGTTTTTGGCTTTGTAGGCCAGCATCAGGGTTTTATATGCGAGCTGCTACAGGAAGCCAGTGAAGGGTGCGCAGCAGTGGCGTGGCATAGCTAAATTTGGGATGGTTGAATACAAGTTGAGCTGCAGCCTTCTGGACCAGTTGGTTGCAGAGGCCTGATGGCACACATAGGAAGGCCAGCTAGGAGGGAGTTGCAGAAGTCAAGTCTTGAGATGACAAGAGACTGAACAAGTACCTGAGTGTCCTCCCTAGAGAGAAATGGCCAAAATCACTGAATGTTGTAAAGAAGAAATCTGCATGACTGTGTCAGGTTAGCAAGATGAGCTGTGAAAGAGAGCTGATAATCTACAACTATTCTAAGGCTACGTGCTTCTGAAGAAGGAGTGATCATGGAGTTCTCAAAGGAAACTGAGAGATCACAATGAAGACCTGCAGCTCTCAGGATGTAAAAGAGCTCAATCTTGATAGGATTAAGCTTGAGGTGGTGGGCTGCCATCCATGAAGTAATGTCTGCTAGACATGCTGAGATCTGAGCTGAAACCTGATTATCAGAAGGAGGAAAAGAAAGGATGAGCTGAGTATCATTGGCATAACAATAGTAGAAGAAGCCATGTGAAGAGACGACATCTCCCAGTGAGTGAAAATAGAAGAAGATCCACAACTGAGCCTTGTGGGACACCAGTGGAGAGTTTGCATGGTAGAGTTTACCTGGTAGAAGCGCCCTTCCAGGTAGGACTTGATCCACTTCCATGAAGAGCCAGTGATGCCAAGATTAGAAAAGATGGACAGAAGGATGTCATGGTTGACTGTGTCAAAGGCAGTGGAGAGGTCAAGAAGAATCAGGACCGATGGCAATCCAGCTGACCACGTGGCATGGAGCTTCTCTGCCAAATGAGGCTAGAAGAGGGAGAAGACAGGATGATTGCAGCTTGTCTGAGGGAAGGCTGAAGTCACCAAGCAGAATCAGTGGAATCTCATCGACTGGAAAGAGACTCAAGAGTGTCTAGCTCTTTGATGAAGTGACCAAGAGCAGATGGTAGATGATAAAGAACAATGATATGGAGTTTAGTTGGCAAGGATACTGTAACAGCGTGATATTCAAAGGAGGAAATGGAAAGATGTGGAAAAGAGAGGAGCGAAGTGCCAGTGTTTTGACAGAAGCAAGCCAGCGCTACCACCCCTTCCAGCCTGTTGTGCAGAGTGAGAGAAGGAGAAGGCAGCTGAAAGATCAGCCAGAATAGCCAGAGTTCTCAGGAGTGAGCCATGTCTCTGTCAGGGCCAGAATGTCAAGGGACTGGGTTGAAGCTAGATTTGTGATGAAGTCTATCTTCTGTAGTGCAGATTGGCAAGTCCTGAGTCCACCGCCCACCACAGTCGGGTAATGTGTCAAAAGTGGAGGGTAGGTGAGTTTGCATGGTAGAGTTTACATGGTAGGAGTGCCCTTGCAGGTAGGACTTGATCCTGGTGTTACGTTTTCTGCAGTGACACTTGTAACGGCTGTGGGAAGCACAGGTAGGAATTGAGAAGCACATGATATGAAAAGGAATAATAAATGGTGAGTAACAGAAGGTGGTACTTAGCCAAGATTAATGGTGATTTTCAAAGTTGATTGAAGTTGGAGACCAACTAACTAGCTCCTAACAGAACTGCCACTTTAAATAGAGCAGTGAGTATCTGGTCATACCCCTCAACAATTCACACTTCCTCAAGGTGAAACCAAGGCACCTGAAGTCACTAATTACAACCAGGCAGTAAGACTAAACTAAAACAGAGAGCGAAAAGCTTGTGGAGGCTAACGGGACCTCTCAGACTGCAGATAAGGGTTTGAGCCACCCATCACTATTCTGAGCTTCGTCATGAATTAACTTCCGTATCATATTTTTAAGTGTTTGATTAAACTGTTTGACCAGTCCATCGGTCCATCTCTGGGTGGTAACTGCTGGTACGAATTAATTTGTCAGTCATTTTTTCTATACCGCTTATTCCCAGTTACGGGGTCACGGGGGAGCTGGTGCCCAGCCGGCAACTCTGAGCGCAAGGGCAGGAATCA
>JAOVVG010150793.1:0-12668 GCA_028566375.1 Leptodoras nelsoni | reverse complement strand
CAGTCTGCACGCCTAGGTGCTTGATTTTATACACCTGTGGCCATGGAAGTGACTGGAACACCTGAATTCAATGATTTAGATGGTGAGTGAATACTTTTGGCAATATAGTGTATACTGGTTTTGAGGGTATTAGATCAGTTTTAGACTCAATTCGTTTTGCGTTATATTTATAGAGAAATAATAACGTATCCATGGTAACTAAAATCTCTAATAAATACAGAAAGCATTAACATTCTGACAGAACACTCGAACAGCTTCATATTAATGTACATTTCACTCGTTATTTATTATATAGACGCATTTTCAGCTGTGGTGTATTGTTGTTTTGAGTTCTTCTTCAGTCTCGTACAGCGTCGCTCACAACTCACTTGCGAGCCGACCGCCATCTTAGTTTCTTCCCCCGCACGTGACCTACATTTTGATGTTTTGAGTTCGTCACGGGTTTGGCACGTGGCCAGCAGCTCCAGTCACGTTGATCTGCAACGTGACCCGGAAAAGAGCGGGCTTTCCCGCGCAGTCTGATTCAAAATTACTGGAAAGAGGGTTTGTTCAGCGTCCCAGCCTGGCTTACAGGGAAATGAGCTTGCTTTAGTTTACACTTCTGTTTAATAAGCCATTATAACCGGGTGCTTGCACCCTCATGGTTTTAAAACGGTTAAAGGAAAGTATAACTCTATTTTACAATTTATCTCAATTTTTGATCTAATATTCTTTCTAGACTCACTAGATATCATGATTTATTTTGTCCTAAGGGTATGTACACTTTGCACTTGCCTCCAGGTCCATAAGTATTTAAACATTGACACACTTTCCATTATTTTGTCCAGTCTGTACACCACAAGGGATTTGAAAAGAAGCAATCAAGATGTAATTGAAGTGTTGACTGTCAGCTTTTATTCAAGGGCTTTTTTTGCAGTAACAAAAATACTGCATTTAGGAATTACAGCCTTTTATATACATAGTCCTGCAGTTTTTAGAGACTGAAATGTAATTGAACACCTGCCTGACACACCGTTTCAGGGCCAGGTGTGGCCTGTTACCTCATCCTTATATAACAACTTATATAACTTGTATAACAACGATAAAAAAAAGTCTATAGGTGAATTTGCATTTGCTACCTGCTCACGTGTACTCTCAATATTCAGGCCAAGAAGTGTTGATACAAGTGAGACATGGAAGACCATTTCTTTAGTGTAGAAAAAACCTTTCAAAACGTTTAAGCAAATCAAGATTGTCAAAATCCACAATCAAGAGACACCTTCATGAATGTAAATACAGAGGGTTTATCTCAAAATGCAAACAACTGAGATTAGACCTAGCAAGAAAACATCTAAAAGGCCTGCCCAGTTCAGGAACAAGACTGTTTGGAAGGATGAAGCTAAAATTAACTTGGAAGAAGATAGGGAGAAGGAAAGAGTATGAAGAGCTTCTTAAGTCAATGAAATGAAAATTTCTTAAATGGCAAAGACAGTCACCTGACCTTAACCAAGTTGAGCATGCTTTACACTTACTGAAACAAAACTGAAGACAGAAAGACCCACATCTGCAGTAAATGCCAGGCAAAGCAACTCAAGGGAGGAAACTCACCATTTGCTGACGTCCACAGGTTCTACGATTTGCATCCAAGTATTAAAAATAATCCATATATTTATAAAAATGTTTGTCCAATTACTTTTGAGCCTGTGAAATGTAACTATGAACAAATGGCTTATATTTCCTAAACTGTTAATGCAATATTAACAGTTTGTGTATCATAAAAACCCTTGTATGAATGCAGCAATTCTACACTTCAGTCATGTCTTAATTCAGTGGTGTACAGTCTTATCCACAAAGGGCCAGTGTGGGTGCAGGTTTTCCTCCCAGCCAAGCAGGAGCCACACCTCATTCCACCTGTTTTTAATCAATGAATCTAATCAATGGATCTTGACTTTCAGTAGTGTGTGGCTTCTGTTTGGTTGGAAAGAAAACCCGCACCCACACCGGCCCTTCTCGGATTAGATTGGACACCCCTGTATTAATTGTTTTATTTCAAATCCATTGTGGTGCTGTACAGAAGCTAAATGACAAAAACTGCGCTGATGTCCAAATACTTATGGACCCGATTGTTTTTTATTTTTAGTTTATGTATGAGGAACACTGGGTGTGAGGTGTGAACACACCATGCTGCCTCTGCTTTAGTTTGCACTAATCCCCAGTTTAATACCAAATTAATTTGATCAGTGTTTATGATTTGTAAGTTGATTAGTGTCTTACTTCATTAAAAACTAATTTCAACCTTTCTATTAAAAAATCTCAGTGACGCATCAGTAATTCTACAGTTATAAAATTACATGCACTTTGTTGTAATAAAAAAAATAAAATGCATAGATTTTTTTACTAATGTTCACACAACTTAAAAACAAACAACAGAAAAAAGTTTACTTTTTAATGTGAGCTCATATAAGGTTTTGCATAGGGAGGTTTCTATCTGAGCTCTGATAATTTCCCAACCCACCTGATTCTGCTCATGTGCTCTATTCAGTTTAACATGTTTAGTGGATGCAGGCCCTGTGCAACAGATTTACTTTAAGCACACTGACAACTTGCAGGAAATTTGGATGATGCTTATTCAGCCTGTAGACAGACACAAAACTACATTCACGCCCTTTCTGAATAACTTTCTCTGTAGGCTTTCTAGACATGAAACGATGGCCAATATTCAGTTATGAAAACTTATATCATCTCTATCATCTGTAGCAATGAATTGTTGATAGCCATTTTGGAAATGGTATTTACTGTTTGATGTACAACACTTCTCGAGGATGATATTAGTATTTCATGCTTGTTGTATAACTGCAATTTGCTTGTGGCCAAGTAGCAGTGAGTTAAATTTTTATGTCCACTGTACTGCATTACTCAGTAGGTGATACAGTTGTTACAATACTTTTTTAAAGCTTGTTCTCATTAAGTAGGTAAACACATGAATGATAGTGGCATAAATCAATTATGAATGTTGATGAATTGTTGACAGTACTGCTGTTTAGGCATGTTTAGGATTTGGTCTTGTGGACTACCCTTAAGTTTCTGCATGACTAGGACCTGCTTTATTTACTCTTTGACAACTTAGCAGTTGATGCATAGGAATGATTAAACATTCAATCTGGCTTTACATGAGGACAAAATCTTCTATGAATGATGAATTACACCTGTTTAAAGTGATCTGTAAGTATAGTAGATGGGTGTTTGGTCAGTTTTCCCTTTAAGCTGGGTTATGTTTTTACAGGAGAGTACACTGAATTAATAGAAATATTAAGTAAAGGCATTATTTTATTTGTTTGACATTTTTAAAAAACATAACCTTCAAGTGTTACTTCGACACATTCCGTTTTTTAATTTAGCATTTTTAAAAACAGAGTCAGTCATCTGTGGCCTGCACTTTCATAAGACATACAGAATAAGGCTTTTCTTCATTGTTTTTACTTTCACGGTTATAAGGAGTTGACTCAGGCCTTGTGTTCTACATTAAACTCTGAATTTACTCCCAGTTTCCAGTCAATTAATAATTGTACAGTTTGCATACAGCTGTTTCAGAGAGATGAAAATATATTGTGAACTAATATATTGTGACAGATTGTTGATTTGACTTCACTTGTGTTATTTGATTAGTTTGTTCTAGCATATGGATTTAGTAAGAACAAGAATGCAATACATCTGTCTCAACTTGGTTTTGTTTGGTGGCAGTCCATGTTCTGTTTTAGTCGGTGACAGTTTGGAATCTGCTTTTGCTTCATATTTTCCCTTAAAGGAGAAATATTTCATTTTAGAGCCCTCTGCTGCTTATGCAGTGAACTGCATAATGAAGTGATCTCTAAAAAAGATACATTTTAGTCCAGGCAGTCCCACCCATCAAAATGTGCATTTACATTTCGGCATTTAGCAGGTATGAAAAGGGTTTTTTTTTTTTATGAAAAGGATACCTAGTTTAGGAATCTGTGGAAAAGAAACATTTTAAGACGTCGTTTGAAAGACAGAGATTCAGCTGCTCTGACACTTAGAGGAAGCTCATTCCACCACCTCGGTGCCAAAACGGAGAAGACGCATGCCTCATGAGGGTCCTTTTAAGGAATAAGGTGGAACTGAGCAGCTCCGTTCCAGGTGGGGCTAGAAATAAAGATACTAGCAAGGGCAAAACTGCAAATCATTTTTAAGTATCTTTGAAATTATGATACAACAACAACAATAATAATAATAACAAATGATACAATAATAGCAAACAATAATACAAACTGCACCTAAATGTACTGTAAGCAGCGATAACAGCTTGCTAGCTTTTTGCCAGATTTAGAACAAATGGAAGAAAAGATGGAAGGAGCATTTTTTTACACTACTGAATTTTGTTACAATACTGATGTCGGATGAAGAAAGTTAGTAATGATTAAACTGACTGATTTGGTTGAGTTAGTGAAGTGTCTGGTTGGATCTGACACAAAAAGTGTTTTTTCGACATTCAAACAAACACCAATCCCCAGCAGGTCCTTCATTGTTGGGCTTTTTTTAGTTTTACTATCCAGTGTGAGTGACCTGGTCAGAATATGGATAGGATATTTCGAAATACGATAATGATTAAAACCAATTTTCCATCACTTACACAACAACATTTGTTGTGAAGGTCTGCAGTTTATTGCTACTGAAGGATTTTTCACAGCCTGGCAATGAGGATTATTATAAAATGTTTCCAGGTTTTTGGCAGCAGATCATCAGTGCACACTGTCTTGAACAGACGCAGAACTGTTTTAAGTTCTGCATAAAAAAAGATCACATCTTTCCCCAGAGAACTTCCTTTTTACCAAACCATTTATTATCAACATTATTAAAACTGGATGCTTTCTGAAAGGTCTGGACTAGCATTTCAGCTTTCTGGTGTTTATTTTATTCTATTTTTCTATTAATGTTGTTTCTGTTAATTCTAAGTGGCTGGTAAACTCTTGTCTTTTTCTACAACACTCATTCAACTGCCTCTGCCTTCCTTTTACAAAGCAGAAGATCTGTGATTACTTGCTTCATGCACTTGCGCTCTTGGATGCAAGCAGTGCTAATGTCTCATTGAATGCTTTATTTCTCGTCTTTACTGTGGCAGAACATTCAATATTCAATCGGGAAAAACCACTGCCTGTTGTTTTGGGTATGGACCATTCAGTTGATCAGTGCTGAATATAATTTATCAGCTTTTGCATTTTCTTTAATTGTGTAATTCATCATACCTTATGAACACATACTGTAAAATGCCCCTGAGAGGGTAATATTGTAAATATGCCTGATGCATGACATATTACAATATTTAGACATTTACAAGGTGCCAACTAGAGACCTGTCCAGGGTATTTCCATGCCTTCCACTCCATCACTCCCCGCAATCCAGTGGTAGGATAAGCAGCTTAGATAACATGAATGAATGAATGAATACATTACAAGTTAGATCAGCTACAGGTTATTGTGAATAACAATGGATTCAGACGAATGATATTATATAAGCATTGGCAATTATTATATTGTGCGTTATATAATGTAATATAATTAATATAACTATATAATCATAGCACCCAGCCTGATTTTTATTTTGCTTCTATGTCTGAAGAATTTCCTACATAATAGGGAGTATGGTGTTGGTTCTCACATGGCTTGTAGTTATAACCAGTACACTGGAGGATTCTGTGGTTATGAACATGAAATGTGAAGTTTTCCCATTTTTCATGCTGATGGTTTGTGTTATAGAGGAGAGAGACATTAATGCGCCTTGAAATATATTTTCAAATCAAACACAGAGCAAGGGGAGTGTGAGCATGATGCCTGCTTGCAAGAGTAATAACTCATAATGTGTGCATATGTGCGTTTGTATAGGATACAGGACGGAGAGTTGCTAGATGATAGACAGGCTGATAGTTTATCCAAGTAAAACAGCATAAAAACACTTAATATTACATTACATTACATAGCATTTAGCTGACGCTTTTATCCAAAGCGACTTACAAGAGTAATTGAAGCACATAGATTTATGGTACACATAACTAGGGCCAGAGGGAGGCCAATAATAGACACAGCAATGTACAAATGCATACTGGAATATAGTTAACAGGTCTTCACACAAAAGTATAGTGTTCACTGTCCATTTCTTAGCTCATCTTTATCATGATTTGGTGACTAACTGCTCAATTGATTTATTTTTTACCCCCCTTGTCTATTATGTGGCAATTCACTGGGTAATTTTATAGATGGTTAGAATACAACACACCAAGACAAAGTCCTTGTATGTGCAAAATAAATGGATTCTGATTCTGACACACTTATGATTCTTTCACAGTTTTGTACATGCATGTGTTTATACAGTGGTAAGGTCCTGATACAGAGAACAGAGAGCAGAAAACCCACACCACTACCACTGCAACAATCTGCAACACATATTTCAGGGCCTCATCTAGCTCTGTCTCTCTGAATTATGCAGGCTTTCCCACGCATTACAGTGCCGCTATGTTTATATTCATATATATATATTGACTCCTTGAGCTTTCAGTATGTCCAGATTTGTCTGATATCAGTTCGTTTCAGGAGATGTAAGAGCCAGTGAAAATGTTTCACTGCAAATGCAAGTAATGAGAATCAAATTAAAATAATTTTTTTCAATGTATTATTATTATTATTATTTTTACTACTGGCTGATATTTTGATGCAGATTCTTTTCTGGAATCTTTTTTATTTCTTTAAGCCCATTTTTTTCTTTTTTTTTATGGTGTGGGGGTCTTAGAAGAAACTGTTCACCTTAATTCTCTATTTGCACTGAAATTTTGCCACATTCACTCCATTAAAGGTGATGTGTTGGATTTTCCATTCAGCCTTAAAAGCTCTGGGTCTTATGAGCTTGTGCCTGTAGATGGTGCCATGAACTCCATATAAAAGTGTTACACCCTGGTTTGCTAATATCTTTTGATGCCCTGCAGTTTGTGTCAAGATCCACAACAAATAATGCTAAAAATATGAAGAATAAAAAGGAAAAATAGAGATGAATATCCTTTACTGTTTCATTGTTTTGTTGCTTAGTATTACAACATATAAAACTAATGATAGATCAATATAGTTACTGTAGTGTACGGTCATTTAATACATAATTAACTGCCAGTACTGTAAGCATTTTCCCAGCATACCATGCAGGCTATTATAAGAACTTTAAAACAGATTTAATGTATTATGGTAGTGTGAACAAGCTATTTGATTATAATATGCCAGGACTTTAAGGGGTTAATAAATTCCTGTACATTGAGGTAATAACAGACCCACTGGGCGACAGGACCTGCAGGGAATCAGGCACCTCTGAATTGACCGAGCAGCAGAAGAAGGAAGAAAACAAAATTCCTCCTCTGCTAGAGGCTCTTGGGTGCAATTACACATGAGGCCCAGAGCAGCTGAGTTTTGTCAGCATGATGCAGAGAGAGAGAGAGAGAGAGAGTGCACGAGAGAGAAAACTCCAGCATAAATAAGTTGATTATAAGGCACGATTCCCCCCATTAAGCCCCTTTCCCCCTCCCATACTGCCACAGCACCTCCCCCTCCCTCTCCTATTATACTAAAACTTGACCCAGACTTCTACATTTATTTTCATTTCTGTTTTCCTGTATGTTTTCCCTGGACATTATTTATTGTCCCAGTGCTGATAATTTAAACAGTATGCATCCATGTTAACATATTCATCTGGAATCAATCCTTCAAAGGTTGTGTGCATAATGAGTGGGAATTATTTAGTGTGTGTATGTTTACAATGTGTGAACATGTGTGTGTTTATATGTGTGTGTGTACAGCACAGCTGAGAGCCCAGACTGTGTTTCTGGTCACGGGAGAGTGCTGAGGGGTGCCTACAGTTGGAACGGGGAAATCTGTGTGTGTGTGTGTGTGTGTATGGAGTAATGGGAGTGTATGGTTTGCATGGTGCCCAAACATGAGACTTTCAGCCAGCTTATCATTCTTTTTCCGATCACTCTAAGTTGAATGCGAACCTTTGTTGTAAGCTGGTGTACAAAAGCCATTGCAATATATCTCCTAGACTTTGACAAGATTGGTGGACACACATGCCCTTCTTTACTTTCCCACTATGTTTTCCTGACACTCCTTCAGACTGTTCTCTGGTGTACTGTATACATGATATTCATCTGTTGTGAAAAACTGAAATAATGCAGTGCGGTATATAAACATATAACTATAAAACAGTTGATAGAAAGACCAAGATCTGCATTATGTTGTACTTTTGGTACTTTGCAACTCTGGTATATAGTGAAGTGAGAAACATGATGACTTGGAAAAAATTCCTTCGTCAGTTGTGAAAGAAAAGTGTTACTGAGGAGGTAAAACACTACAACTTGAAATATTTTTAGTTTAATTAGCATACTGTACTGTTGATTTCTTTTTATACTTGCAATCATTCAGTAAAACTGTAGAGAAAAAGTCCATGGTGATGTTTGCAATATGTGTGTGTATTTATAATAGTGCATGTGTGTCTACTGTATATGATTAGGTATGTTTCTTCTTCTTCTTTTTTTTTACTGTGAATGGATTCTCTCTCTCTCTCTCTCTCTCTCTCTCTCTCTCTGGTAATTTTCAGTGTTTGTGAGAGTTGGGCAGGAAGTTGGGGCCCTCTTTGAGTCTGAGGTCAGAGGAGCTTCAGTTTCTCAAGTGCAAAACATCGACACTGAGAACACACACAAGGCAGAGACTTAATATTGTGTGTACATGAAAGATTTTTTTGCAAGAGCAATGTGTTATATTGTCTCTGGCAAACGTGCTTTACTTTTGTTGATTCGCCAGCATTTGACCAGTTTTTATGTACATTAGAACACAATGAACAAGGGGGAATGGTGGTGTTGATTGAGGTTTAAGGGATAAATCTAGAGTGTGATAGTGCTCCTCCACCAAACAGTGTAGCACAACAATTCTGCACCCAAGACTGTGCAAAACAATAAATCTAAACCCTGAGAGCATGCGTCAGTTTCCCATAACATTGCTCTATTTGAGAAAGTAGGAGGACTTCTCTGGAGGTTATCAGATGGTGAATTTTCTAAAATACTATTGACAATACCAGGCATATCTTATTTTAACGTGTGGAGTAGTAAGCAAAAGACACAGACCACCCAAACACAAGCATGACTATTCCTATGTCTTCAGTGAAATCACAGGAGCCAATATTTATTAAATAGCCTCTCACCTGAATGTGATTCCCTCTAACCCAAACACAGTTGCAGTAAGTGTACCAATACTTTAATCTTTACTTGAAAATACATGGAAGTTTGAATTCAATCCTTACCAGTGGCGGTCTTCCAATATTCAGTGTAGCAGTTAGGAACTGTTCTAATGCAGGTAACCCTGTATTGGGGTTGATGCTATAATGCTGACAGGAGACCAGTGACTCATAGACACAAATGCACACCATGATTTATTAGAAGATGTACAGGGGAACAAGATAGGACCAAAAAATACTCATTAACCAGTAAGCCTGCAAAACTGTTAGATGATTAGCTACCAAATCAGAAAAAGACTTTATCAAAGCTAGAATTGAAAGCAGAGAAACAAGAATGCAGCATCTTAGTTGCTCAGCAATGTTACTAGGACAAACCCTGTAGAGAGAAATTAAAGGGGAACAATGCAGCATAAATAAAGGGCGTATACCCTCTGAAAATATTTGCACATTCTCATGAAGAAAGTAAAGGATAAATTATAACAAATAAAATAATGACAATATTTGTTTATCACATTTTCCACTATTTCATGAGATCATTACCTGAGACTCCTGACTGTAAAAGTACTCTTTAGGTGAGCTATGCTGTAACTTCACCTTGGCCTGATTTGCCATCAAACCCCATGTTGATGGTGAGATAATGAAAGGTAGGAAAAATGTCCGGTGCACACAACTTATAACAAATGTGTTTTATGTTTTCTAGTGTGCATCTATGGGTGTTTACTCATTTGTTAAGCTCTCTAGTCTAAAGAGTGTTTTTGCATAATTCCTTATTTCTATGATTACAATACATTTAGCTTGAGTCTTGCATTTAAGCTTTTATTACAGTCAGGAAACTACAGTTATACCATTGTGTTTGCACAAAGATGTGGTCTTAGTAGGCAGTAACACAAGGGCAACTCTGTTCCAAAGTTGTTTTTAAAATATAACTGCACTGAAAGAATTATTAGTGATGCCAATCATCCTGCCTGCTTACTCACCATTCTTCCACCTGAAAGTGATACAACAGCTTCTCAACATGCATCAAAAGACTAAATGAGGTGTGTCCCACAAGTTTGGCTTTAATTTTATAAACTTTTAATTTGTGTGAGAACTCTGTGTGTATGAATACTGTATGTAGTACAAGTAGTGCATGTATGGAAGCAGTGTAGCTCAGTGGTTAAGATGTTGGATTGCTGACCCAAAGGTTATGAGTTCAAATCAACACCACTGCCACTGCTGGGCTCTTGAGCAAGGCTCTTAACCCTCAGTTGCTCAGTTGTGAAAATGAGATAAATGTAAGTCACTCTGGATAAGGGTGTCTGCCCTAAATGTATGTGTTAATGCCTTTATTACCGTTTGCTGTGGAATTTTACACGACTAACCATTTAATTTTATAAACAATAAATAATTAATAATTTTGACACTTCATCACTGTAGTATGTATTCCTTTTATATGACAAAAAATTAAAAAACTTTTACAATTTAAGATTATTTGGCTATATAAGTGTTCTTATTCAAAGAGGGTTCTACATGTAACCCTTTCTTAAAGAAAAACAGTGGGCTGTAGGCTTCTACGTAGATATAAACGTTAAGATTTTCCACAGAAACATAAACAATCAGGGGTGATTTAGGCAGTAGCTAGTCACATTTTCATAGGTAACAACAATGTGAAAACAGTTCACAACACTGATTTGTACACTGATCTGTTTCTGTCCTATAAGTCTATTCGGTCACAAAATTCCATCAGGATATCTTCAGGTACATTTCTGGCAAAGACACTTGATACAGTCAAACCAACAAAAAAAATAGCATGTTTTTTTGACCCCTAATAACTACCAAGAAGAGGTCTGCTTAGTAGCTTTATACTGCAGTCACAGCTGTAGATAACCTGACCTCCAAAGCTAGTGGCAGACTGCTCTCCTCTCTTATCTTGCAGTGAATGTATTTTTAGACATTGCATGACTTTTGACACACTACTGAACTCTATGATGCCTGTTAGCTACATGTCCCTCTTTAGTGTTCTTAGCCTTAGTAACATCATCCACCACACTTCTCATTTGTTATTTCTAATAACGTGCTTTGTGTTGTTGTTCAGTAGCAGCACTTACCCCTCATACATCAGCGCAATCTCATCCCAATATTTCACATCACTTGCTATCTAGCCATCATGTGAATATGTGCTCCTAGAGTAGTTGAGAGGCTTTCCCCCACCATGTGATGCTACTTCACTACTGAACTGAGTACTTGAGCTCTGGCAGGGCTAGAGTCCGTTCCCTCATTTAAATCAGATTCTTCACTCTGGGTCAAAGATATTTGTTTGAATTTATTTGTTATATACTTACTATAGACTGTCTGATCATTCTCAGATCTTGATGCATGGTTTCACAAAGTATAGTTTTATTGATAGAAATGGTAATAATAATCAGTTCATACATCATATATATATATATATATGAAACAATTGCATAGGTCTGTCTGTGTAGCCTAATATGGAAAAAAAGCCATTAATTAATTCTAGTAGTAATAATAAAGAAAATAAAAAAGGAAGCATTATTACAATTAACCCTTTTACTTTTTCTTTGACATTTGTATTATTTCTTTTGAGTTGAAATTTGAAATTTGTTTTTTTCTATTGGTAGATAATTTAGTTTATTTTAAGCATTCTTAATAGAAAAAAATATCATTTATGTGACAACAGTAAGACCAGTCATTCTTGAAATGACTAAAATGACTAGAAAAAAAGCTTAATAATGACCAGAAATAATCTTTTAATTATGTTTTAAAAATGATATTTATTTAAAATACTGCATCATACAATGTAGTGTGACTTTGTTGAAAGGTCTTAGGATGTGTGCACATACATGCCAAAAGGTAAGCAGATGATTCACTTTCACAGAACCAAAGTTATCTGTTAACCAACAGTCTCTTCATTTATTACATTACACAAAACACAAGCAGCCCCAGATAAATGTCCCATCCTCTGAGCCTTAGTCATCAGTGATTTTACCTTCACTGCCATAACAAAGTATTAGCCACCTTCCTGATTTACTTTCGTTTTGCATATTTGACAAAACTAATTCTTTAGATTGTAATACAAAATTTAATATACTACAAATACAACTGAGAAAACACAGCCTAAAAAAATCTTCCAAGAATGCATAGATGATTCATCCAGGAAATCCCAAAAGAACCCAGAAAACCTTCTAAGGAACTGCTGACCACACTCAGATAATGTCAGCATTCATCATTATACTATTAGAAATACATTGGACAAAAATGATATAATGGGAGAGCTGCAAGTGAAAACCAGTGTTAACCAAGAAGAACATAAATGTTGGTCTTGCATTCACATAAAACATCATCAGAATCAGAATCAGAATCAGGTTTATTGGCCAAGTATGTTCACACACACAAGGAATTTGTTTCCGGCTGTT
>JAOVVG010150203.1:0-12673 GCA_028566375.1 Leptodoras nelsoni | reverse complement strand
TTCTCTGAAACTTTTGATGATATTATGGACTGTAGATGATGAAATCCCTACATTCCTTGCAATTGCACATTAGGAAATGTTGTTCTTAAACTGTTAGACTATTTACTCACACAATTGTAACAAAGTGGTGAACCTCGCCCCATCCTTCTTGTGAACGAATGAGCCTTTCAGGGATGGTCCCTTTTTACCCAATCATGACACTCACCTGTTTCCAATTAACCTGTTCACCTGTTTTGCAAATCATCATATTCTGTTTTTATTTATGTTTTACTCAACGTCCAACTTCATTGGAATTGGGGTTGTATATACTGTTTGAGATACTGGATTTCTGCTTCCATTCATAATGATCAAAATAAAAAAATGCTCGAAATATATCTCTTGACGTGCAATGAATATAAAATATGACAGTTTTCAAATAAAATTATAAAAAATTGAATTTTTTCCACTATATTTGAGGTTTTTGAGATGTGCTAGTATATGCAGCTCACCCATGCAGTGGGCACTGATGCACCCCATGTCATCACAGATGCTGTTTTTTGCACTTTGAAACAGTCTGGATGGACTTTTTCATTTCTGGCACATAAAATCCATTTTTCAAAAACAAGCTAAAACATGGACTCTTCTGATCACAGAACATGTTTCCACTGTCATTCAGTTCATTTTAGATGACTTTTGGGCCCAGGGAACTCACCGGCATTTCTGTGCAAAATATAATATATGGCTTCCTCTTTGCATAATACAGTTTCAAGTGTAGTGGCAATCTGCAAGTAACACATGACTCAGAGATATAAATATATTGAAGTTTAATGAATAACTTTTTGCAGAAAGGTCCCATGCACACAGCAAGATATGCTGCCAGTGACGAGTGCTTCTACTCAACACCATTTATATCTTACAAAAGAAAGATCATTGCATGACAAAAAAAGGAACTTGCCCTGCTGCTTTACTAAGATAAATTGGCTCAGGCTGACTTCTTCCTAAAAAAGCAGGCTGAGTAGATACTTCTTGCGAAGGGAAAAAGCAAGGTGTTTGGCCAGATCATGCAAAAGTTTCAACAGGAACATGGCGCAAGTTGAAAATGCAACACTATATATATATGGCAATTCTAAGAATATATATGAGAAAAGAATACTTTTTTCCCATTACACGGGTTGCATTTCTTGATGCAGTGGTGGACTGTGTTAAGTGACGGTGACTTTCCAAAGTACTCCTGAGCCCATGTGGCTATGTCCATCACAGAAGCATGATGGTTTCTCATACAATGCCGCCTGAGGGCTCGATGGTCATGCACGTTCAGCAGTTTGTGCCCTTGGCATTTATGCACAGAGATTTCCCCTGAAACTTTTCATGATATATGAAGTGGTGAATCACGGCCCATCCTTGCTTGCAAAGCTGCATTTAGTGGATGCTTCTTTTATACACAATCTTGAGAACCTCACCCATTACCAGTTAAACTGCTGGTGGAACCTTCTACACTTTTACTTGTATTACTTATAATAATAATAATAATAATAATACATTTTATTTGATGGCGCCTTTCTGACACTCAAGGTCACCTTACATGGAGTAAAATAAAATAAGACAAATAGTAATAAAACAGTAAGGTGTAAGTCTTATAAGTCTTATTTTGCCTCTGTTCCAACTTTTTTGAGTGTGTTGCAGGTGTCACAAACTCTGAAAATATTTAGAAGCTCTGAAAATGTTTTCTTTGTACTTTCATCAGTTAAATAAAAGTTCAAGTGATTTAATAAATTACAGTTTGTATTTTTTATTGCATTTTTAAGAAGTCCATCTTTTCTGGAAATCAGATGTGAATTATGAAAAGAGGTGTTGATGATGGTATTTTTCATTCATCCCCTTCTTTGTTATCAATTAGGTTGTATGCACTTTGAAATTTCAATTTGGTTAAAAAAAAGATAGCCATAAGGAAGAAGAGACAGAGGGTATTGGTACTTGACAATGACACCATTGAGGCCTAAATAAACAATACAACCTAAAAGCCTCATTAGTTTTTTCCCTCTAAGAAGAACCATGCCATGGTTCTTGGATTTTAGGATATACTCCAACATGACTTTTAGTTCAGATATGCATAACTCCTTGGTGGGGAACAACCCTAAGGGTGGTGTGGTGGAATTTCAACAGCTAAATACTGTAGGTCCAAAGTTCACTGACCCACTTAGCCACTGGTCTTACACAATTCTAATGTGTCCTTGGGTACCAACTTCTGCTATTTCTATGGAGTGGAGAAGCCACTCATCAATGAATACATTAAAAGATGTCAGCTGACCTAGGAGCATATGTCCATCTCCAAAGGACAATAAAACAACAGAAGATGCAAGTGAACAAATGGGACTGTTCCAATCAACACATGTGTCCAGCGCAGATGGTCTAGTTGTCCACCAGGAATCAGAAACTCAAGCTACTGAAATGTACAATTTCCATCAGTGCTTTATTGGTCCATTTAAAGTTCTAAGACAATCAGTCCCATATCAAACTGTTTAGAGTTACCACCATCATACTGAATCACATTCCATATCTCATTGCTCATACAAGTTTTTCCATAGACCCAAAGAGCTGTACCACCAACACTTCTGGAAATCAAAGGTGGCCCAGTGTACCTAGTATGGACTCTACTCAACTCCAGATGATGAGGCAACTAAATGTATTGCTTCATGGACTGGGAGTTTTATCATTGTGTAGAAAGTCCACGAGTTCCTTCCAAAGGCAACTTGGACAATTCCCTCATCACACCCATATCAGGCAGCTCCCAGACCAAGGGCAAGCCTCAACACAGGGCTGGTTTTGGCTTTAGGAGCCACCTCTCACTACACAGAAACAATTTTCCATCATGGCTCTTTCTGCTAAACCAAAAATCCTTTTTGGTTGTCACATTCATTTCCTGTCTTTGGATTATATAAAACACACACAATCCAACATTACAAAGCCTTGCCAAGTATCCTTATTTGTAAGTTCTGTGCCTTTGTTTTGTGTATGCTTTGCCATATTTTGAACTTTGCTGGAATCTGTGACTATTATTTAGGTGTGAACTACTGGATTTATCCTGTACCCAGACCTTTGGACTGTTTCTGGCTCTGATTTTGGAAATTGGGCCATCCTGCTTATGGATCTTCATACATCTATGGAGCTAATGTTTTTGTTTAGAACTGTGACAAAGAGCTGAAAGCACCTTTATTCTTTGATTCAGCCATTGTTGTTGTAGCAGAACTAACATTATCCTGTCGAGGCAAAATAACTTTAGTATAAAAAGGGCCCATTCTCTCCCTGTGTAAGGTCTGAACCTAGTTAATATCTATTAGCTGTTCAACTGACTCCTCTTTGGATTATGCTCTGGTTCGTTTTTGATGCCTGACCATGTTTTAACCCTTGCTTGTTTTACCATTATGCAAATGTTAGCTAGAATGTATTATAACAAACTAACAAAATTGTCAAAATAAGGGGGGCAAGGCAGAGGGCTGGTAGATTTGGGCGATTCACCTACGCAAATTCAAAGAGCAAAGTATTAGACTGAAGCAATGTCAAAACCAGAACAAAAAATTACCAGCTTATAAGGTTCAGTAACATTGTACATGATGAAGCTAGAGTGATGCCTCTGCAAATTGCAAATACAGAATTTCTCCTTTCAGCTTGTACTGTCCCAGTTAAGTAACATTAGGTGACTAGTTCTTTATGAATCTGCACAGTTACACTGAAGCAGGTCAGCAATTCATGAATTTGCTTCTTAATCAGGCAGTCACATTAATAGCTGAATGAACAGTTGAGATTAATGTGAAGGAGTATGATGGAACACAAACCATGTTATGAAATATTTTCCTATAAGTATCTTGCAACCAGATTTTTATTTCATTCATTATCGAAGCCACATATCCTACTACTGGGTAGCAGGGGGAACTGGAGCCTGTTGAACCCATTGGGTGAAAGGTAGGGAAACAGGTTGGACAGGTTGCCATTCCATCCCAGGGCTGATGCATTCACAGACACTGTGTGTCTTTGGACCATGGGAGGAAACCCACACAGACACGAGGAGATCATGCAACATGCAAACTCGATCCTGGGATCATTTCTGGGCTGTCTTTGTGTTGGTTCCTTTGACTGTGCTTGGACTGTGTCTGTGTACTGAGGCTTAGATACTTGCTCTGTATACTTGCTCTGTTGCTTTAGCAGTGACGAAGCACAGCCTGCATTATAGGAAAAAGAAACATATATTTCCATGATTAGGTCTGCAAACTGTCTCTTGGGTGGTGTTTGCTGGTGCTAAATATAAAGGCAGTTTAACAAACGCTACACTGAAGTACCAGAAAAACTGGTACTGGAGCCTATGAAAAATACATAGCAACCAGCATACAACACCACCTATACATGTCATTGGTTGCATCCACCAGTGTGTATATAAAGCAATAGACATCTGTGGATGCTTCTACAGCTGTTTCCACCATGAGAATGGCAAGTTCAATGTGGTTTAATATTTGGAACGCATGAGAGCAAACCTTGGCAAAACTTTGTATTTTTGACAGCCAAGTGGACATAAAAAGATGTATACCAGTTTTTCTGGTACTTCAGGGTATATCCTTCTTGGTAAAAGAAATGCCATGATCTGTTCACCTAATAAGAACAAGAGTTTTGAAACTATGGCAGAAAAATGTTTTAACCTGCTCCAAATTATAAATACATTATTAATGGAGCTGCTGGTTGATAGCCCAAAATTGTGTTTGTAGATTGGCAGGTGCTACCATGATTAAATTATTATTATTATTTTTTTATGTGGAATGTGATAACCAATAACAGAAGAATATGTGTGGTGCTAAATGAAAAGACAGTCTCCGTGCATGCCCACAATATACTGCCCACAATATACTTTTTATTTATGTGTTAGCTTTGTAAAGTATATTAGATTTAGCTAAGTCAGTCAGGAAACATGGGGTGGACTGTCCCTTTAGAGATTCATTGCACGTACCAACTGAGAAACCCTAATGCCAACCAGATAGTGTATATCAGAAGTGTTGCTAGACATAAACCTCTACTGTGCCGCAGTCCCCCATTACTTAAATCATACATTTTTTCTTGAATGCCTGCTGCATTGATGAAATGTGCTATACAGTGTGCTATATCAACTTCCCTTGCTTAGTTTACTATTACTGTCACTTCCATACTGCTGCTGCTGCTGAAACCGCAACGATTATTAATGAAGGTAAAATGGAGAGATGTTACTCTTTATGAAAATATTTATTTCAACCTAGATATTGAACAAAAATTCTGGTGCTTTCACTCTGTTTCATTATTTCTCTTACTATCTTTACAAGACTGCTTCAGTTAGTGTAAAGGACAAGGATATGTAAAAGTGAGATGATGTTATCTTGCACATGGGTCTTTAAAGAAATCCGAACTTTTTCATCAGGTATCTTTTTCAACTCCAGAACTGCCTGTTTGTGTCTGACTGCCAAAATCACCCCTTTGAATCAGACAAGCCACCAACCAATGGGAGACCTGTGTCATTATTTTTGCTGCACATGGGCCTTGAATAGATAGGCAGAGTTATTCTATTATTCATAATTGAATGGTCTTTCATACTTTCAACAAGAACACATTGCATTGTGATCCAAATGCTACTCCTTTGCAGTTATGTTAGCTTTCAGCTTTCCTCTTCAGTTGGATCCTGATAGGATTTTTCAATCAAAATCACAGCTTCACCTGAAGCTCTACTAACAAACACAAAATAGTGGCACCCAGAACCATGATACAGTTTCCTTCATATTTTTTATTGACCTACAACTTCCCCAAATGTTTATATTGTTACAAGCTGGAAGTGAAATTGACTTCCTGGAGAATTTGCCTATTTGCTTTTCACCTTACTGTGTACTTTTGAAAGTGCAAAATATTTTATTTTGACAAAGTTTCGTTTAAAAATATGCCCTCTATTTATACTTGGTGGAATCATTTTGTACATGGATATTGGTACCATTCTTCCTGGCACATTTACTCAATGTCTGTCAGATTGGTTGGAGACATTATGGAACAGCCTTTTCTAAGTCAGGTAACTGATTTACATGGTCACACGTCTGAACTTTGTCTAGCCAATTCTAAGACCTTCAGGTTCTTGGTGCTTAGGGTCTGTGTCTGCTTGTGAAGGCAAATCTCTTCTCCAGTCTCACATCTCTTGCAGACTGGAACATGTTTTCTTCTGCAATTCTCTGTATTTGCCTCCATCTTGACCTCAACCCTGATGGAGAGGTGAAAGGCATTGTAGGCATTGGAGGCTGGCCGTAACAGACAGCACAGTGTTTGTGAGAGTGTTAGTTTTTACTGTCATCTGACTGTGTAAAAAGAATAGGTAAACACAGAGAACAAAACAGAAGATGATGGGGAATAAAACACAGAGATTAATCAGACCGACTGCGTGTAGATGGCATTCCTTCATGTGCATTCCTTCATTATTGGCTGTCCAAAACAAGAATGCTGAAGCCACTTCCATGTTCTTCAACACCCTGGGAAGAAGAGCAAAGGTGGGAGGACTCAGATTTGTGGTTGTACCCACCCTATCCTCCATCACACATGATACAGTATCCTTCAATTGAATTTGGAGTTCTTTGGGTGCCCTGCTATCTAATGCAAAGCAGAAGATGCCTAGAAATAATTTTGTTTCATTTTAGTTAAGGATATGGGCTGCACCTACAAAATATTTTGAAAATTGAATATACTCAGATTTATGTAATATTTTGTTATAATTATGTTATATATAACATATATGTTATATGTTATAACTTGATGTAAAATCAATAAAATTAGTAAACCTATTTCTAGACATTTTTCTCATTGAAATCCTGAAACGGTCTTGTTCTGTTAGCACATTACACTGATTTTCAGGCATTTATTTCTAAAAAGAAGCAATAATAAATGATTTGCTCAGTAAATTGTTGCAAAGACTAGAAAAAGTCAGCATGCAGCCTCAACACTCTGAAATGGCAATTACAAGTGAATAAGCATTAACCCTTGACTCTAAAAGTCTAAAAGCACCTGTAGGGTTCACTAACTGTTGACTTTTATAAGTTGTTTCCTCATTTGTAGTACCTGCTGTAACTATTGGGTTTCATCTAAGAATTTAAGTGTTTGACTAATAATACTGGATATAATACAGTATTAATGTGCAAAATGCTTGGTGGGGTGTTTGAGTGCAAGATTTCATAATAATTATAATACTTTCTGTAGCTTAGGAATACTTGGGTTCTGGGACTTATAACGTCTAATAGGTAGTACATGGCTAAAATTCTAGCAGTATTATAGCTCAAAATAACTTGAATTCAGGTCTACATTGGATTGGATATTCCAAGTTAATGACTAAGCACTCTTTTAAGTCGCTCTGGATAACAGCGTCTGCTAAATGCCATAAATGTAAATGTAATTACACAGGAAATGTCAGTGTGTGAAGGGGGAAACGCAAATTATCAAGACAGTGGGAATATAGGGGAAATAGAAAATGGATCAAGCCTTGAAACTTGTGGGATTCTAGTAGAGATTCTTCATGGAGCAGTTTCATGTTACCTAATATGACTGTCACTTATAGGAAGAAATCAACCACAAATCAGACTTACTATAAGTCCATGTTCCAAGAGAATGGACAGGAGAGTCTGATTGAAGGTGATCACTAAACTATTGGTGCTTAATAGCTGATGGCTTAACTACTGGTAACTATTTACATTTATGGAATTTAGCAGACACTCTAAGTATTCCAGAGCGAATAACAAAAGTGCTTAGTTATTAACTTGGAATATCCAAAGTGCTGGTAGACCCAAATTTAAGAAACTTTGAGCTATGATATTGTTCAAAATTAGCCCTAATACAAATAATTATAAGCAAAACAAGTCCTATAACCCAAAAGTATTCCTAAACTACACAATGTGTGGTAAAAGCTTTGAGTTAATGCTCATTCACATGCTCTTGAAAGAGGTGGGTCTTCAGTTGGCGTTTGAAGACAGCAACTCAGGGGGGAGTTCATTCCACCACCTTGGTGCTAGGACAGAGAAAAAATCTGGATGCTTGCCTCCCATATGTCCAAGCAAACGGAATACTCTATACTCTACTAGTTCTCAATATAACAGGAATACTCCAGTAAATCCCTTTGAAATTATTCAGTTACATTGGAACAGACTAGATCAAAACTATTTGAAAAAGGATGACAGTTTAATCGCTGTAATTTGGCATTTGTAGAAAACAAATTTGTTTTACAGTCAATACTCATACTGTTTATGAATCTGGACTTAATGGCTTGTTTTCCAAGTGTGCCTGGCTTCTCTAATGCACTCATTTATGAGTCCCAGTAGAAGCTGATAATGACCAGTTAATCAGTTTCATATATATTTAGATTTTCTTGTTTAATTGCTAATCTCTATTTGTCTATTAGTTTTGTAATCTGTTGCATAAAATGGTGAATATGCATTAAACTGTAATAATATGTTTTAAAAAAGCCTTCAGTGTTCAAAAACCTTTGACTGGCACTGTGTATAGTGTATGTCTTCATGTTTGTATTCGGCCCCTATATTGAGGATCTAAAGCTCAAAGAGGATCAAAGAGGATCATTGCAAATAGACATACCCTATCCAACTGCTTGGTTAACCATTTGAGGGACCAGTATTTGAAGACAGAATTCACTATGCAGATATTCATTTGATCCAAATGAATTCCCTGAGAACATATGTAAAGAAAATCAGCTTCTGGTAGTACTTTCATGTATGTAACTGTAGAGTGGGGCTTTAGGCTTAAATACTGAACAGACATTCAGTTCTGTCTAAAACCAAGAAGCTTGCTTTATTAAATTGGACTGTTGTAAAGCATTGATGGCTGGTTTTGATGCTGGTTCTTTAACTAGACTTCAGTGAGCTTACAATAGGTTCCACTTTGTAGGTGGAATTCTTTCCCATTTTTGCTTGATGTACAACTTCAGTTGCTCAACAGTCCGGGGTCTCCGTTGTCATATTTTGCTTTATAATGCACCACACATTTTCAATGGGAGACAGGTCTGGACTGCAGACAAGCCAGTCTAACTGCACTCTTTTACTACAAATCCACGCTGTTGTAACACGTGCAGAATGTGGCTTGGCATTGTCTTGCTGAAATAAGACATTGCTTGGAAGGCAGCATATGTTGCTCCAAAATCTGTATGTACCTTTCAGCATTAATGGTTCCCTCACAGATGTGCAGGTTACCCATGCCATGGGCACTAACACACCCCCATACCATCAGACATGCTGGCTTTTGAACTTTGCGCTGATAACAATCCAGACAGTCCTTTTCCTATTTGGCCCAGAGGACATGACGTCCATGATTTCCAAAACCAATTTGAAATGTGGATTCGTCAGACCACAGGACACTTTTCCACTTTGCCTCAGTCCATCTCAGATGAGACTGCACCCAGAGAAGCCGGCGGCGTTTCTGGGTGTTGATGATATATGGCTTTTACTTTGCATGGTAGAAATGGAGTTGTAGATGAAGCGACAAACTGTGTTCACTGATGATGGTTTTCTGAAGTGTTCCTGAGCCCATGTGGTAATATCCGTTACAAAATGATGTCGGTTTTTAATGCAGTGCCGCCTGAGGGATCGAAGGTCACAGGCATTCAGTGTTGACTTTTGGCATTGCCGCTTACTTGCAGAGATTTCTTCAGATTCTCGGGATCTGTTCATGATATTATGGACTGTAGATGATGAAATCCCTACATTCTTTGCAATTGCACAAAGTGGTGAACCTCGCCCCATCCTTGCTTGTGAACGACTGAGCCTTTTGGAGGATGCTTCCTTTATACCCAGTCATGACACTTACCTGTTTCCAATTAACCTCTTCACCTGTGGAATGTTCCAAACAGGTGATTTTTGAGCATTCTTTAACTTTCCCAGTCTTTTGTTGCCCCTGTCCCAACTGTTTTGGAACGTGTTGCCGGTGTCAAATTCAAAATGAGTGAATATTTGCAAAAAAAGTTTATCCGTTTGAACATTAAATATCTTGTATTTGTAGTGTATTCAATTGAATACGGGTTGAAAGGGATTTGCAAATCATCATATTACGTTTTTACTTACACACCGTCCCAACTTCATTGGAATTGGGGTTGTATAACACATATATAGGAGCATGTAAAACATACATGCAGAAAGCGTATTTGCTCTATATGTTATTTTCCAAATTACTTTTATGAAGTACATCTTCTTAATACTGTAGTACTTGAGTAACAAACTACATTACTATTGTTACAACAGACTTGAATGTTATGATCATGAGAAAATAGTGAATAGTTGTAGCACATGTTTATGATCTCATAAACGTCAGTAATGACATGCAGGAGGAACTGATTCTTTCATCAGATAGGCCTAGTTACATATTGATTTGGGTGACCAGATCTGTGCTGTTCAGACACAAAATGGCAGATCTTTTTTGTGGAGTCAGATAAGTGATAAGTCAGATAAGTTCTGTCTTCTGTCCAACAAAACATTAGATAAATAAGTTTTATATTATGGCTTATTTTCTGTTGGATATCAGTGGCAAGTAATGAGAATGAAATTCCTGCACTATGTCTTGATGCAGGATCCTTAGTGACATTAAGGATTTATACCAGAAGGCCAAAATGGTAAATGGAAGATTTTACCTTGGAGTTAAGGTTTTGTGTGTGTGCTGCCTCTTCATCCTCCATCATGACAACACACCGAGTAACACTTCACTGGCTGTGAGAGAATATTTGGCTGAAAAAAAAAATTCCACATCAAACTTATAGCCCCAACTAGGTTCCATGTGATTTCTTCTTGTTCCCCAAAAGAAGCATTCTCATTACTTTCCGGACAAAAGTGATTGTGCGCATTCTGGCAACCAGAGGCAAAGTTGGAAGGTGAACGAAGATAAGTGCATGCATGCACATAATGATTATTTTCTTGCTTTGTATTGGCCAAGGAGATAAGGAAGCGAAGGAAAGAGACTGAGTCTGTTTAAGTAAAGAGACCCGTCAGTACCACTTCCTGTCCATGGCATGGTTCATTTATTACAATTATATTTATCATACATATATACACAGCATATAATATAATTAGTTATAGTTTCTGAACAAAGTATTTTATTCAGAAGATTAATTTCTTTAATGGTTCTCTTTGCTTTCTTGGCTCTCATTTTCCACTAATGCTTATGGTTGCACGAACAGTTTAGTTCTGCAAAAAAAAAAGCCTCTTTAATTTCCTTTTTCAATCCTCATGAAAATGACTTGAAAGTGCTAACAGTATTGTTATTATTGTAGTGCTTCAATTACAGTAATTATACAAAAATAATTTATTCTTGAAGCAGATAGGAACAAATCTAAACATAAATTTGAGTATTTTGTTAAGTCAAATCTAGTTACATTTAAATTACAATATTGAACTCTGTTATTGTGTAATCATATTTTATTGCAAGGCTGTTTAATTGTTGGCAAGCTAACTGTGCTAAACCTACAGCCAAAGTCATACGTTTATGTACACCTTAGCCACATGCATTAAAACTCGTTTTTTCAAGATTCCTGCCATTTAGTCTTTGTACACATTCTAGTACACCCTCTCTTAGGTCAGTTAGGATCACTCCTATGTTTTAAGAATGTGAAACGACAGATTAATATTACAGTCATGGCCAAATGTTTGGAGACTGACACAAATTTTGGTTTTCAAAATGTTTATGGTGGCAATATGTATTAACTCTATCTGCAATACAATGTATGAAAAACAATCTACTCACACTTGCCATGAAAATGAACTTAAAAACATTTCCACTGCATTTCAGCCCTGCCACAAAATGACCTGCTAACATCATTTCAGTGATCTTCTCGTTAACTCAGGAGAAAGTGTTAACCAGGACAAGGTGATATCACTCTATCATGCTGATTGACTGTTAAACTCCTTAAGTTTGCAGACGACACAACAGTCATCGGACTCATAGAGGAATGGCGACGAGCCTGCATACCAGCAGGAGGTTGAACGGCTGGTGCATTGGTGCAGGAAGAACAATCTGGAGCTGAACACGCTCAAGACTGTGGAGATGACTGTGGACTTCAGGAGACACCACTCTCCACTGCTACCCTTCACTATAACTGACAGCCCTGTGAAGATTGTCGAGACCTTCAAGTTTCTGGAAATTATCATCTCTCAGGACCTGAAATGGGAGCTTAACATTAGCTCCATCCTCAAAAAGGCCCAAGAGAGGATGTATTTTCTGCACCAACTAAGGAATTATGGCCTACCACAGGAGCTGATGAGGCAGTTCTACTCTGCAATCATTGAACCTGTCTTGTGCTCTTCCATCACAATCTGGTTTGGAGTGGCTACAAAACAAGACAGGAACAGACTGCAGAGAACAATCAGAACTGCTGAAAAAATCATTGCTGCTCCTCTGCCCAACCTTCAGGACTTTTCAAGAACCAGAAAATGGGCAGAGAAAAATAATCAAAGACTCCTCACACCCTGGACACAATTTATTTCAGCTTCTTCCCTCTGGCAGGAGATACAGCTCACTGTATACAAAATCTTCCAGACACTCGAACAGTTTCTTTCCTCGTGCTGTTACACTCATTAACAGCTAATCAATAACACTACACGCATCTTCAACTAAATGTTGCACATTATTGTTGTTGCACTACATCACACACTGCACATTATTGTTG
>JAOVVG010148136.1:0-12696 GCA_028566375.1 Leptodoras nelsoni | reverse complement strand
TTCATTTAAAAATAGCATTTTGTGTTTACCTGTGTTGTCTTTGACTAATATTTAAATAGGTTTGATGTTCCGAAACATTTAAGTGTGACAAACATGCAAAAAATCGGGAAATCAGGAAGGGGGCAAACACTTTCACACCACTGTATATTGTTTTTTTAAGAACAAGAAGAAGAAAAGCAAAGAGATACATACTGTATACATAAATGGGGTACTGTGCAAGTTTTAGGCAGTTGTGGTAAAATGCTGTAAATGCACAAAGTCAGGGATTTTGTAGGATTATAGTCAGGTGTATGATTGACCAAATATATGAAACAGGTGATAATGGTCAATTTTACATGTAGGTTGAAACACAGTCATAACTGAAAGATAAATAACTGTGTAGGAGGCTTAAAACTGAGTGACAAACAGCCAATCTCTGCTACCATTGTGAGGCTGGGCTGTGGAAGAAGTTTCATGTCACTGGGCATATACCATGGCAAGACTGAGCATAGCAGCAAGACACAAGTTAGTTATATTGCATCAGAAAGGGCTCTGCCAGACAAATATTTCAAAGCAGACTGAGGTTTCAAGATAGATAAAGTACTTTACAAGCTGTTTTGAAGAAGCACAAAGAAACGGGCAACATTGAGGATCGTAGACACAGTGGTCAGCCAAGAAAACTTAAAGCAGATGACAAACACAACAAGCATATTACCCTTCAAAATTGGAAGATCAGGTCAATAGCAGGTCAATGACCACAACCATACAGTTACATACATGTCATTAAAAACTATCTTCAGTATCAAGAAGAACAAGAAGTCATTGAAGTGATGGCATGGCCCCCACAGAGCCCTGATCTAAACATCATCAAGTCTGTTTGGGATTACATGAAAAGCCAGAAGGATCCGAGGAAGGCTACATCCATAGAAGAGCTGTGGTTAGTTTTCCAAGATATTTGGAACAACCTATCAGTCAAGTCCCTTCAAAAACTGTGTGCAAATGTACCTAGATGCTGGGATATCAACCTGGCCAGAGATATCAACCCGGCCAGAGATAAGGAGCTTAAGGAGGGGCTCAAGGGGGAGGAAGAGAAGGAGTTCAGCAGGCTCTGGATGGCAATCCAGTCTACAGCTTGCCTGTCCACAACTTTAATCAGGATCTCTTTCTTAAGCAGAAGCAGCTTATACTGTTGAGCCTGCATCTGCACTACTGACTGGAGAACCTGGTTGAAATGACTAGAATCCATGTTTACATGATGCCTTCCTTCAAGCTGGGGGACATGACTGTAACACATCTAAGCATAGTTTCGTGTGGTGGAACAGAAGCTTTCTCTAATGTCAGCCTTAGCTATGAAAGCTAATCGATTCATTTTCATTGATTCATCTTTAGTAACCGTTTTATCCTGGTCAGGGCTGTGGTGTATCCAGAGCTTATCCCCGGAACACTGAATGTGAGGCAGGACCTGGAGGGACAGGAGACATCCTGCATAGATTCCAGTCTATCACAGGGCACACACTCTCATTCACACCTAGGAACAATTTAATATAGCCAGCTCACCTGCTGCCATGCTTTTTGGGAGGTAGGAAGAACCAGAAAAACCCAGAGAAAGTCAGTAGAATAGAATAGAATAGAATAGAAAGCCTTTATTGTCATTATACTCGGCATACACAGTATACATCGTACAATGAGATTGGAAGCTGCTCCTTAAAAGTGCACACAGTGCAATATGTAAACAAGAAAAGGGATATTGAAGGGGAACCAACTGTGCAAAAACGCTACTGTGCAAAGACAAGAACCTATAGGTACCCAGACAGACATATAAGACAGACGCTACTGTGCAAGGACAAGAACATATAGGTACCCATACAGACATATAAGACAGACAAGACAGATGAGACAGTGCAAAAAAAATCTTTAGTGCAGGTTTCCATTTAGCAGTGTAATGACTTTTGGAAAAAAGCTGTCCCTGAGTCTGTTCGTTTTGGCCAGTATGGACCTGTAGCGCCTACCAGAAGGCAACAGGTTGAGTAGGTGAAAGCCAGGGTGAGTATTGTCCTTCAGAATGTTCCTGGCTCTGCTGAGACAGAGGGAGTTGTAGATGGAGTGTATGGAAGGCAGAGAGCAGCCAATGATTTTTTCAAAAATGAAAAAATGTCAGTATGAACACAGGTAGAAACTCCATGTCGGCCAAAAAACAAATAAAATCTGTGTATTCACCATGTAAATCAAGAACTTGAGTGTGTGGCACAGGATGGCTAATTATTTATGAGAGGTATGAGGGTGCATTTGATTAAGAACTGAGACCAGAGATGAGCAGTTAGCAGTCCCACTGGACTGCTATTCAGATGCTAGTTATAACTACTACCATCCTCTTTATTCTTGCTCTTCTGTCAAGCACCACCAACAAGTGCTTCAATTTATGCCCTTCTAACTTACTGAATAAACATTTTAGACAAGCCCTCAGTCACTGTCATGTTTATTTCTTTTCTTCTTTTTTTCTTAAAAGGTGAAATGTTGGAGGGAGATGGGCTAGGTAAGAGAGAGTGAGGGGAAATACAGAAAAAAGCAGAGAAAAAAAGGGATGATCAACAAAAAAAAAGTGTCAGGGCTTATGTAAGAAATGAAGAAAGAAGACACAGCCATGGAAGAAAGATGACAAAATACCATTTAGAATTAGACTGTGTAACAATGCAAATGAGAAGCAGAAAATATGTGAGATAGAAGTGTTGACAAAAATGTGGAGAGAGAGAGAAGGAGAGAGAGAAAGAGGGTAGGTGCACACATGACAGGCAGTCAGTAAGCACTGAATCGGCCAATCCAAGAGCTAAGCCCCTGCAGTGAAAGATTGGGGATTCTCCCTTGTGCTCACATACACGCTTGCATGCATGCCGTGCATGGTACAGAGAGATTAAAATTTGGGGAGTAGAGCAGCACAAGGGAAATTGTTTGAAAGGGAGAGAAACTGGAGCTGGACCATCAGCAGGGGAGAAAATGCTTTTCTGGAACAATCTTGTGAGGTACAGTATGAGGCACTCATTCACACTAGAGCTGCTAGTTGGTCTGAGAACTCCTTTGAGATTTTGAAAGACTGCTGTTATTATTTTAGCAACTGTGTCCATGTGCACAAGTAGGGCTGTCTTGAAAGAAGAAGGAATAAATTAGTATATTTCATGAAGACAGATAGACATGCAGCAGTTTGGTATTTTGAGAGATAGGGTTAAAGGTGCGACTGAATAAGCCACAATAAATGATAGCTGCAGTGAGCTGAGAAGTGGCACTGTGCTGTGTTGCATGAGCTACATGCTTCTGTGGATTTTCCATGTTTTTTGGACTGGTGTGTGCTTGTTTGTATGTGTGTTTGTGTGCATGTGTTTTATATATGCATTTGTGTATCCATGACTGTGCTATGCTACTCTGATTTACATGATAAGTCTGTTCTGCTAACCAGAACCCTGTATACACATGAAGCACAAAAGCAGCTTACATTTGTGCTGGTGCACCTCACAAACACATGCACATACATACATACACACAAACCTGGCAGTGTTTTATTAACTCTTTTGTGTGCCAATTTTTATCGGTCAGAAATCATCAAAGCAAAGATTAATACTAAATGTTTATGTTAAAAGACTGCTGTTAAGTGATTTTGGGCAGGGTTATATGTTTGTGGGGAACACAAGGATAGGATCTGTATAATAAATAGAAGAGCCAAAATGTTGCCTATTCATTACTGAGGTTAAGGTTAGGGTTAGTTATGGAGTTATTAGAAATGAGCTACAGTAATAATTATGCTACTGGAAGTCCATAAAAGTATAAGAAGACAAACTTGAGGGATGTTTACTGTGAAAAGCATGAAAGAGTAGATATGATTTCATTCCAAAAACTGTTGATTGTGTGAACCCTGAAAGATGAGAGACTCTGAGAGAAATAGATGTAGCATCCTCTTGCTTTTTGGTCTTCAATAAATGGAAAAAATATTTATCTGTCCTTCCATAGTTCCCCAATGATACAGCTGAGAACACAAATATCATTCAGTGATGCCATACAGATACTTGCTTTTGACTGATAGGAGAGGAACCTGATGAGGTCTTCTGCTCACAGCAGTTGTAAAGAGAGAATATATGAGTTAATATATTATGAGTTATTATATCATTCCAGGCAGCTCAAACCAGTCTAATCATTTTCCGCTGATCCCCCTAATCAGCAAGATGTTTCCGCCTGCAGACCCTGTGTTCACAGAAAATTTTTGTTGTTGTATTGTTTTGTTTAGTTACCACTCTGTGTAAATTCTAAGGAGTGTACTGTGTGAACATCTGAAACACTTAAACCTTCTGGCACCAACAACCATGCCATGGTTAAAGTTAAATACATGCATCTCACTCTGGTCTTTGATGTGAACATTAACTGAAGCTCTTGATCTATTTTTTGTGCTTCTGCCACATGATTGGGTGATTGGTTAACTGCATAAATGTGCAGGTCTACAGGTGTTCCTTTTAAAGTAACCAGCAAGTGGTATGCGTTTAGTTTAATGCATTTCATAATAAACCTTTACTCTCTTTTTCAGTGAAGTAAGCTGCTATGATAGCCAGGAATTGTGTATGAAAGAGAATAAGTAGAGAAACCATACTGTTTGATTGACTTTAGTAGTTTCAGGGTGCTCCAAACACCTCCAGTTTTCTTTCTACTCTAACACATAAGATCTGAAATGTCTCAGGAAATGCATCAATTCATCAGATATTATATATAGCTCAAATATTGAGCTGTGTATAGATCAGTAAAGCATGTCCTGAAGTTCAACATGCAGAATAAATGTGGTAGATTGTAATAAGAATAAATAAGAAGAACACATTCAACGCAATATCAGAAGCCATACAATCTTGGAAAAAAAATCAAATCTGGAACAATTTGGTTTGTCCCTTGAGTGAAATCACTAAGACTGCACACAGGAGTCCACAAAAGAGATTTTCCTTTCTGTTCCAAGTGGAAGCCATTTAGAAAGGTAGGAACATTCGTATCCCCCAGGAACTTAATTTCCCAGAATGCCCTGATGAATATCATGTGCATGCATACTCACACACACACACACACACACACACACACACACACACAATTATTACACCCACCTGTACCTCATTTACTAATCTCTATGTCAGCTTAAATAACTCTCAGTCCATGTTTTTCTTTGTCAATGCTAGGATTAATTTGCTCCCTGATATCCATTTTTAGGTCTTCTGCCAAATTTTGATATCTTTTATTATAACTTTTGACCATTGTGTAAGAAGAAAAAAATTGTCAGACCACTCAATTTGGAATAGAATAGGAGTTTGCTCTTAAGCTCAGCCACTGCTATAGTAATTGGCTATTGTGAGAAGTAGTACTGCTATTTCACCATGCTATGTACACTGTAAAAAATAATAGTCTTTTTACTGTTTTTCAACAGTAACTTTTACCTTTTTTCCTTGTATTTCAAATAACAGTATATTATATTAGATTTTCTATAATTTGCACAATAAATTGCAGTTACAGTGCCTTGAGAAAGTATTCAGCCTCTTTTAACTTTTCATCCTTTTGCCACATTTCAGGCTTCAAACATAAAGATATAAATTGTAAATTTTTTGTGAAGAAACAACAAGTGGGACACAATCGTGAATGAATTTTATTGGATATTTTAAACCTTTTTTAGTGGGGCGTGCAATATTATTCGGCCCCTTTACTTTCAGTGAAGCAAACTCCCTTCAGATGTTCAGTGAGGATGTCTGAATGATCCAATGTTGTCTAAAATGACTGATGATGATAAATAGAATCCGTCTGTGTTTAATCAAGTCTCTGTATAAATGCACCTGCTCTGTGATAGTTTCAAGGTTCTGTTTAAATACAGAGAGCATCCTGAAGACCAAGGAACACACCAGGCAGATCCAAGATACTGTTGTGGAGAAGTTTAAAGCCGGATTTGAATACAAAAAGATTTCCCAAGCTTTAAACATCTCAAGGAGCACTGTGCAAGCGATCATATTGAAATGGAAGGAGTATCAGACCACTGCAAATCTACCAACACCCAGCCATTCCTCTAAACTTTCATCTCGAACAAGGAGAAGACTGATCAGAGATGCAGCCAAGAGGCCCGTGGTCACTCTGGATGAACTGCAAAGCTCTACAGCTGAGGTGGGAGAGTCTGTCCATAGGACAACAATCAGTTGTACACTGCACAAATCTGACCTTTATGGAAGAGAGGCAAGAAGAAGCCATTTCTCAAAGATATCCATAAAAAGGCTCGTTTAAAGTTTGCCATAAGCCACCTGGGAGACACTGAATCCAATCGAGAATCTGTGGAAAAAGCTGAAGACTGTTGTTCACAAACGCTCTCCATCCAACCTTACTGAGCTTGAGCTGTTTTGCAAAGAAGAATGGCCAAGAATTTCAGTCTCTCAATGTGCAAAACTGATAGAGACATACCCCAAGTGACTTGCAGCTGTAATCGCAGCAAAAGGTGGCACTACAAAGTATTAACGCAAGAGGGCCGAATAATATTGCACGGCCCACTTTTCAGTTTTATATTTGTTACAAAAGTTTAAAATATCAATTAATATTAATTAATTTTATATTAATATAAAGAATGTACAATTTATATCTTTAATTGAAGCCTGAAATGTGGCAAAAGTTTGAAAAGTTCAAGGGGGCGAATACTTTCGCAAGGCACTGTAACCTACAACCTACATATTAATGTATTTAAATAAAAAGATTTTTTTTGCAACTCTTACTAAATTAACTCTGACAGTTAGGATTTTGTAGACTTCTAATAATGAAAACACCTTGTGTGTAGAAGATTGCTGGTCTGGTTCCCATGAAGGACATGGTAGACGCCCAGTTTAGCAACATGCGAGTTCACCACACAATATTTTCATGCTAATTAAGCTTCTTTTTTATATGTTTGTTTTATTTTAATCAATTTTATTTTTAGATGTTAACTATGGTAAAGATATTCATATTTTACTGTTTTTACAGACATTACATTTTACCGACCAAATTCATTACAAGTTTTGTTCACTTATAGCGCTATAGATTTCATTGCAGTCCTGGCTAATTTTGCACAGGTGATAGCATTTCTAGCAGTACTATCTGTTGTGAATGTATGTATTGAGTCTCAAATCAAGCAACACTTTTACTGTGTACTTTCAATCAACTAAGGAATATTGGAGATATTTTTGGGATATATTTTTTATAGCAGTAAGATACAAGATACAACCACAACAATGTAAATAGTTTAAATGATGCCAATTTCTCAACCTTATTGTACAGACTACAACTTACATTTCCTAGAGCTCCTATACATATTTATATCTGCCATGCATATCTATCTATCCATATACATACATGCGTATACATGTACACATATGCATTTACATACACTCTTCATGAACATGAATGTCATGGCAATATTAGGCTTTAAATGATTTCTCTGTATTAATCATTTTCTGGGGCAGAATTAGTGTATGATGAAGATATTCAATATAAAAATTTTATATTTTATATATTAGATTTTTAGGGGTTTTCTGAAATCAACACAGGGTCAAAATGATACATACACCCACTAACATTATTAAATCAGGGGTGCTGAAAGTTTTGAAATGTCTTTTAACTTGTCAAGGCCAAGGCCTTTTAATGTCCTGTTAGTGATCATAATTGACTGCAGCTGGTAGCTTCTCTAGTCTGTTAGCATTTCTAAACAACTGCATGTCTAAACAATCATCAGTTCAAACAATTGTATATAAGTACATACAAGTCATTGGTAGGTGTAGCCACCTTGCCAAGGTCTGGAAAAAGGTTTGGATGGTCAAGGACAACACAAGAACCAACATGACACACCATGAAATAGAAGTTGCTGGAGCAAACTGTATCCCTGTTCCCTAGACACTGCACAGGGTACAGAATCCTAAGGGTTATTCATAGGGAACTCAGTCACTAAAATGGGGACACACTGCCATGTCATCAACAGCATGTCTTGATTACAGAACTTGGCTTATTTACTGTGATAAATCAACTGTTCAGATTAATTTTGTATGCTGTAGGCACTTTAGAAATAATAATGTCTGTGAACTGTGGGTGATGTATTTTAACTGCTTATTGTGTGTTTTGGTTGTCATTTATCCTGCACAGTGCTCTGTTCTCTCGTGTTAGGATCTCCTAGCTCCTTAGCCATCATAAACATTGCTAGATTGAAAGGAGCAATGGATAATGAAGTTGTAGCTCTTTTTGGGTTTCTATATTTTTGTATGTTATATCAGTTTAATGAGTGACTGAGATGACAAAGGCGACGAATCCACATAATACATAAAACTTGTTACTCTGTCCCTGATAATTATTTATTCATCTGGTGATTATTTTTAAAATGCAAACTGCTTCCCATTGCAGGGGTGGATCTCTGAGGTTAAATTGAATCAGCCAATCACATAGCGGCAGCACAACAGAACTTCTAGCAAAGTGATATACCCATGTTTTCTAGCTTTAATCAAATTCAACATTTCTCCCGAAACAGACCAGTGATAAACGGCAACAAACTTTTTCAATGAGCTTACGATGCCTACCTGCATGTACAATGCAAATCAAAATGTGCTTTAAAACTGAGATTAAAGTGCAATTAAAAGATTTAATCACACAATTAAGGGTGATTTAAAAAAAATAGCGTGCGAGTTTATCAACAGTAAAACTGTTTTTCCTTGTATTTCAAAATTACCATAAAATATTACATTTATTAAATTTTCAAGAATAAACTGTTTAAGCAGCTTTTAGATAACAAATGTTTTAACAAATTTTAAACTTGTTTTTAACAAAAGTAACCATTATACGGTAATCCTTATTGAGAAAAGTAGCAGCAGTTAATCTACAATAATTTTTTTTCTCTCCATGTGTGGTTGTCAGAAAATAAAATGTTCATCCAAAATTGGGCATGAATATATGTACTTGACTTGAAATTCATCTTTCTGACTCTTTCTTTCCTTCTCTGTCTCCATCTCTCAATGTGTGTGTGTGTGTGTGTATGGAGGACATTTTTCACTCTTCTTAGTAAAACCTCACCCAAAGTGTGTGTTTCTACTTCTGTTCAGTCTCCTTTATGACCTCTGCTTTCACATCCTAATCTGTGACCAGATTAATAAATGTATTTCTCGTTTCTTTTGTCTACAATGTTATCAGAATAGTTTTCTTCCCCTCCATGCTATCCCTATCGATTAGCTAATTTGAATATTTGTATAATTTGAATATTTGTGTAGTTTTTGTCTTGTTGTGTACCAGTATTTATCAATTTATCAATACATTGTAATATGTGAATGCCCTAGTTCTAACAAGTTCAAGTTCTTAAACGTCTAAACAGTCTGTTGAGAGTCATTCTCATTTCCCTATTGCTATGATTTTCATGTAGCTAGGATTTGGTCATCATTCACTCTGCTATAATCATGAGTCATCTCTCTCTCTCTCTCTCTCTCTCTCTCTCTCTCACACACACACACACACACACACACACACACACAAATACACACACAAATATATACACACAGTATATAATATATACACACACCTGTATCTACCTTTCAAAGTTGCTAGTAGGCAAATATCTTCCTCCATTGATATTGCTTTTTGAACCTCCATTTCCTACAAACCTGCTGTCTCCTTCTGATCCTGGCAGTGACTGACAGGCAGGTGCTAGGGAAACAGATTATGTGTTGGGGAATGAAAAGAGTAGGTACGATTAGGTGTTTTAATTACAATCAGACCAATAGCCTACTGAGTGAAATGCTTTCCCACACACTCCAAGCTACCAAAACTTCATCCAAGAATCACTAAATAAGGATCATTTTCTTCAGCAATGACAACTAAAATGTCTTTTTTTTTTTTTTTTTGCTAATACATTACTGAGCATTTAACCTTAACTTTACTTCTTTCTACTGTCTCTATAGTCTCTCTTCACATTCTCATTATTTTCTTCTAGTTTTTTTTTTTTTTGCCTTTATACTTTAGTATCTTGATATAATAAAAATATTAATGAGTGTGGTCTGTGGTTTGATTTCAAACAAAGGTATGGGCACTAGCCCTACTTCTAATCCCAACCTTTGTACCTTTCTTTTTTTTTTTCTTTCAAGTCAACTATTGAATTAGATATATAATAAATTATATTATATAATAATTATTTATCTATTATATTATTGTAATACAATAATTAACTATTATTAATTGGGAATATCAGAAAATGTTTGATTTATAGGAATCATACCTGTAATGGTAATGGCCAGATGTGAATGCACTCTGAAGTAACCACCAGTAACCAGCCAGCTTCTAGCAATTTAATTCATGCTTAATGCTTGAGTTCGTGCCATTATGCTGATGAGATATAAATGAGGGTTTGCATTGCGACACGCTAATGGTTTTGCTAATGTTAATGCCAACGTGTGTAAGTTCCTAATCTTTTCACATTATGCCAGTAATATGCAAGTTATCCTGCTGTTATCCTGTCATACTATGGTGACTTTGATTTAAGCTACTGTTCAGTACAGCATGTTTATCATACTTATGGTTATATTTTTATATAATATTATTATGATAATGTGCAATTTTTTTTACTATTTTTCTGTTTTGTAGTTTCACTCGCATTTTCACTCATTATTTTGGACAAAATAAAGGAGCAAGGAACTCATATCCTGGCTCATGAGAATCGAGTTTGGCTTGCTGTTTGTCTATGTCAGCGTACTGGATGTGCATAATGCACAGGGTCATATCAGCAGTGGTGCAAGGAGCAGTACAACTCAAGCATGGACACCAACACCAAAACAACAAAGGTGAAGTAGCAAAGGTGAAGAGGAAAGCCGTCACACTCACCTTCCTCCAAATCTTCAGTGCAGGCAACATCAGTAGCTAGTTCCAAGCGCTTATCTTCATCCTAGTCGTCCATTGGGGAGGCTGCTGCCAAAGCTAGAGCCTCGGCTGAAGCTGCACTTAGCAAGGTGCCATATGTTAAAAACAGTTGGAAATAAAAAAGGAGAATGCCAGACTAGATCTTGAAAAGATTGTTTTAGAAGCGTTAGAGGTTGAAAAGGAAGCAGAAGTGGCACAGGTGGAAGCTGAGATATTAGAAATGGCTGCAGCTATAGAAAATGAAGATATACAAAGTGTGAGAAGCTGTGTTTCAGCACAAGCAATTCAACAGTGCAAAGAGGATTATATAAGATGTAAAACACATGTTGGTCCACAAACATCTTTATCACTTCATAATGGAGACTGGCATGCCATAACCAATTCTTCATGGTACTCAGCTCTTGCATCCACAAAGGAGAAACCTGCATTGAATGTCTCCAAGCTGACAGTAAACTATGCAACTAGACATGGAACTAGACTATCATACATTGCACACCTTGTGAAATGGCTGGGTAAAGATTCATCAAAACACGTTAAAAAGGATCAGTGCTGTTCACATCACTAACCCTAAGTCTACACTTAATATGTCTTGGGAAAGGCTTTAAGAATGCTATAGCATTCCAGAGATTGTGGAAAACGCCCTATTCAAAAGACATGGTAGCTTTCCTCATCTGTCAGCTAAAGACAACACAAAGAGTGTTCACAAAGAGTGACTAAGAGAGCTCAGTGAACTTTTCATGGAACTGCTAGCAGCCAAAAGTGATGGATATCTTCTCGGTCTGGCCTACCTTGAAAGTCCATGTGGAATAAAGCATATAGTGGAGACATTACCTCTAAGTCTCCAGGACAAATGGCTTCTCACAGGCTCAAAGTACAAGGAAGTAACATATAGTAGCATTTCCTTCCTTTTCTTTCTTTGTGGATTTTGTCTACGTTCAGGAGCAGTCAGTTTCACAATAATGCTGAAAGGACTGTACCAACATGTGATGATTTCCAGACCACTATATCAGTACATAAGACAGATGTGTCTGCCACTGCCAACACAGGCTACACAATTACTGCAGAGACAGACAGGAAAGCCACTGATCCAACACAATATTGCCCAGTAAACAGAAAAGCTTGTCCTTTGTAAAAATGTAGATCATTCAAGATGAACTGGAAAATAATGGAAGTGCCTTAACTCTACTGGGCATGGAGTTTACCAGAGCTTCACAGGTTGCCACTGGAATGCTTTTCCACTCCTCCATGACGACATCACGGAGATGGCGGATATTTGAGACTTTGCGTTCCTCCACCTTCCGCTTGGGGATGCCTCAAAGATGTTCTATTGGGTTTAGGTCTGAAGACATGCTTGGCCAGTCCATCACCTTTACCCTCAGCCTCTTCAATAAAGCAGTGGTTATCTTAGAGGTGTGTTTGAGGTCATTATCATGCTGATACACTGCCCTGAGACCCAGTTTCCAAAGGGAGGGGATCATGCTCTGCTTCAGTATTTCGCAGTACATATTGGAGTTCATGTGTCCCTCAATGAAATGTAAGCCCCAAACACCTGCTGCACTCATGCAGCCCCAGACCATGGCATTTTCACCCCCCATGCTTGACTGTAGGCATGACACACTTATCTTTGTACTCCTCACCTGATTGCTGCCGCACATGCTTGAGACCATCTAAACCAAACAAATTAGTCTTGGTTTCATCAGACCATAGGACATGGTTCCAGTAATCCATGTCCTTTGTGGACATGTCTTCAGCAAACTGTTTGTGGGCTTTCTTGTGTACAGACTTCAGAAGAGGCTTCCTTCTGGGGTGACAGCC
>JAOVVG010147446.1:0-12705 GCA_028566375.1 Leptodoras nelsoni | reverse complement strand
TGGTCCAATTTAGCCATGAAACCTCCCACACTAAAATGACAGGTGTTTCAGTTTCATTGTCTAACCCCTGTATATCAAACCTAATTCTATGTGATCAGCATATAATGTGCCTAAGTGACGTTTATATTGTTTATGCTCAATTTGTATTCCTAGTCCCTAAATTACAGGCATTTGCTTGATAGAGACAGTTTTTTCTGGTGGCCAATGGCAAAGAGCTTTTCTTTCGTCTGTGGAACTGATCGATCTCCAATCACCATGCCTCACCAGTGCTTTGGGGTGGAATCACTTTTACCAAACAGCTGACTCACTCCATGGACTGGAAAAGGTGTCTGAAATTGATAATCACCAAATTCTGTTATGTTCAGAGTTCATGAAATCACACATTGAGAAGGAAAAACAGACCAGGGGTTTTTGAGTGGTGCCTTTTGTCTCACCTTTCAACTTGGTATGGTAATGCTATGGTGTGAGGTAACCAGGGTCAGCTTGGTAATGTCAGGCCTTATAGAGGTTTGATTATAAGGGTTCACCCCTGGGGTAATAAATATATCCTAGGGTCAGTGTTCTTGATCTCCGGTGCGACTTCCCCTACCGGAGAAAAAAAGAAAAAAGAAAGAAATAATGAAGACTCTAAACTCAGCACTCCCACTTCTATGTGCATTTGTATTTTCTCCCTCTTCCCCTCTCAGAGGAGATTGTCCCGAGGGGACTCATTGTTGTTAGCTGTGTGTGACCCGGAAGTGCCAAGTACTACTTCCAGATTCTGCAGCTTTGTTGTGCTCACACATGGTGCACCTTATATTATCTGCCCTAGTGGAAGCAGTTTGGGCCCTGGGATCAAGACAGCCAGAGGACCAGGCTGTTCCTGAGCCCAATAACTCTCCCACCGCCAACATATATGGGGAATCTCAGATGGCTGCTCTGGAGAGATATGCCAGGGAGCCAGACCACTGTCAGAGCTCCCTGATCCAATGCTCACTGGTGGCATACATGGTCACCATCTTCACTGGCCATGGTTTGGCCTGGGCCACGACCCCCGAGTGCACCAGTGAGCAGGAGATTGCTGAAGTCATTACACAAACTTTTTCCACCCCTGAGGAGGGCAAGATCTGTCACCTCACCTCCTCAAGATCATGCAGGGTTCTTGGCTGGGGGCAGAACATATTATTAAGTTCCAGACCCTGGCCACAGAAAGTGGATGGAATGAGGTGGCGCCGGGGGCAAATTTTTAGAGGTGGCTCAACGAGAAGCTTAAAGATTAGCTCGCCCCTCGCAAACACCCTCCTGCCTTTTTGACCTATATGATTTGTGTATTGGGGTAGATACTTATGTGAGGCAGAGAACTAGGGAATGGGGGGCTGTTCGCAACTTGCCACCCACCTCCTGGTGCCCCAATGCCAGCCCCACCCACACTGTGGCCAAGGTCAACCGAGCCGAACCTATGCAGCTCAGGGTTGCTGAGGCGGCACCCTCTAAGACTCCTCCAAGGCTCCATGGAGGGTGGCAAACACAAAGGCCAGGCCCATTCAGGGGAATCAGGTCTGGGTCAAGGTGGTACCTCCCCATCTATCCTGTCTCTCCCTGGCTGTGTAGGCAGGGGAAGTAAGTTCACCTGGCTGCCCATTTTCATAGACTCTGAGGCAGCCAGGAACTTTATTGATAAGAGCCTGCTATGACAGTTGGGGCTGGGCTTTGAAAAGCTGCCTCAGCCCCTCCTGTTAAGTGCAATCACCGGACCTTGCTGGTCAATCTGCTGCTGGGGGCCCACACTGAAAAGATCTCCCTGTTGGTCATACAGGCACCTCACCAACAAGTAGTGTTGGGACTCCGTTGGCTTAAAAAACAGATTGCCTGGCAGGCCTGCTTTGTGCTTGCTTGCCTGCTGACAAGAACAGTGTCTGACAGATTTACTCCCCCTACCTGAGGTAACCAGAGTCAGCTTGGAAACATCAGGCCTTATACAGATTTGATGGTAAGGGGTCACCCCTGAGGTAATAAATATTTCCTATGTTCTGTGCTTTTGCTCCCCTTGTGTGACTTCCCCTACTGGAACAAAAGGAAAAAAAGAAAGAAAGAATAAAAAGTCTAAACTTGGTGCGTTTGCCCGCTGCTTCCTCCTTTCAGCACTGTGACTGGCAGTTGTATTTTCTCCCTCTTCCCCTCTCAGAGGAGATTGCCCTGAGACTGTATGCGACCTGGAAGCAATGAGTACTACTGCCGGGTTCCCCTGACTTTTTTGTGCTCACACATACATTGGTCAAGGAGTTGATGAATCAGGAAGTTTAGAGCATCACTGGTAGTTCATTCCCAACATCCATGTACACATTGTAAACCCCAAAAATAATAGGAATTTTTTGTTTTTATTGTAATTTTTAAATGTATTTTGCCTACAAATGTAACCTAAATGAAGGATATAAAAGCATGTAGAAATTTAGAAAACTACTGTTATAGTACAGTTGTAAAAATGGTCTGAAAATGAACATGAACTTGCATCTGCAGCATGGATTTAACTTAGCAGAAGTAAATCTCTTCTTATCGTGGTCTCCAGAAGTGTTTAAGACTAACTACAATACAAAACAACTGGAAAAATTAAAATACATAAACAAAATTGAGACACGCACTCACCAAACACATGGAAAAACACTCACACGGGGAGGAGACTCACTCATGCAAGGACGAGGGAAAAAACTGACGAACAAAGCTATCTCTAAAGATGAGGAAACATGCTCAGAAATGGCAGGTTGGCAAACCAATACTTCGCAAAGCCAGTTAGCACAAATACTATACAACGGCACCCTGACTGCTATTAGATATTGAGATGAAATCCTTGGACCCAGTGTCAGACTGTATGCTGGTGCAGTGGGTCCTGGGTTCCTCTTGGTACATGACAGTACCTGGCCTCATGTGGCAAGAGTATGCAGACAGTTCTTAGAGGATGAGGGAATTAATTCCATTGACTGGTCCAGATCTGGGAAGAGATCCTCCAGGATACCACCCATCCTCTCATTAGCAGCAGTCAGTTGTCAGGCATGTACAAGCATGTGGAGGCTATACAAACTGCTGAGTACCATTTTGAGCTGCTGCAATGGAATTTTGGCTAAATGGACAAGCCTCCTGCATCATTTTTTTGCTTTGATTTTCGGGGTATCTTTGAATTCAACCCTCAATAGGGTGATAATTTTCATTTCCATCAAACAATGCGGCATTCTTTCATTCATTGCCCACTCCGTATCAGGAAAGATATGCTGCATGATTTTTTTTCCCATTGATATCTGATGTGTTTTGAAAGTTCTTTTCATTTTTTTTAACAGTATAATTATCATCAATGGACATGGAATGTACCCCAAATAATAGATTGACTCAAGTAGTCATTCAGAGTGGTTTGATATTAAATGTTTAATTGTAGAGAAACATACTGATTTAGTGGTGGTAATGGGACCCAAGGGTCATAATGTGTACCCAAACAAGCAGTGAGCCTACACGTGCCTTCTGTCATTTGTTAGGTTGATGAATCTAAAGAAAAGGTTTTTGATGGCAACTATTTTGCCTTACACCAACAACAATATTAAAACTTTCTGTGGGGAAGATTTTAGAAGTGGATGTCTAGTTTCATTCACCACTACTATGAACAACCCTGAGTCTGTAAGTTTCTCTAGAATGGAGCATTTTACCCCAAACCACACTGAATGACTTTGTTTTCATCTGAAACTTTAATTATGCAGAAGTGATGAAAAATCAGCATTGATTGAGACCAATGAGACCTTTAGATCTTAATCATGATTATTTCTGCACACAGTCTGTTTGTTTCACTTTATATGAATGTTTCATGAAAGATATGTACATCTTTGTTGTATTGATATATTAATGGAAAACATGATTTAGTGATGATTATTAAATATAAATTATAAATTAAGTAATGGGTTTGGCAGGGGCATCAGTAATATTTGGATCTGGGCCACATGGTACTGTAAATGCCTAGTTCTTTCACATGTGGTTGAGTGGTAGGGCATATCTGGAATTGATAGTTTAAAGGTAGATGAGATATGGCACTTTCATTTCTGAAACTGGAGTTCCGACAACTGCATCTGGCCTTCTTCTGTGCCATCATGAGTGGCTGCAAGTAAGTGCCGAAGGTGGCCCATATTCAAGCCATACTAAATTTGATGTCTGGGATGAATTCCCTCTATCAATCCTAGCAGTCTTGGTATTTCTAATCAAAAGCAGTTGGTCTGATCATCTCACAATTTCAAATAGGTACCATGACCATAACACTGATGATGTGTGAAAATTTTGTCCCAGATTGGGAAAACCAAATTAAAAATCAAATTACAATCATATTATGCAATCTAGAGATAAACTGTTGGTGGCCTATGATTCAGTACTAGGTATTGAACAACTTTGTATTTATATTTATATGTTATGTCAGAAATTGGATTTTTAGTTATTTGCTCACAGATTACATCTTATTATTTCAAGGCCAAAAGGTCAATCTGAATAAAACTCAGTATACATCTTTATTGAAGGCCCCTGATTAATTTTCATAACATATGGATACCTTTTGACTGATTCTGAATCCCTCATTGGTGCTTTGGTTGTCATTATAAACATAACTAAAAAAAAAACATGATAAAACACAAAACACTACTAGAAACAATGATGAATACTATATATTTAATGTAAACACTAAATTTGCTCATACAATTAAACTTGACTAACTAATAATACATACATACATACATCTGGTGTCAAATGTGTGCACTGCACAATCTCTTTCAAGAGTCCTTGAATGTTTGGGCCATTGAATTATTTATAATTAGATTTTTTTTTCTAGTGTTCTAAATCTTCCTCTAGCACCAGTTTACAAAATCTTATGCATAACATCAAAGGTTATATCAGCAGCACTTGTGTAAGTACTTATTTTACAACAAATGTAGGTTTTATTTGTATCCTGTCTCAATTGTAAGTTGTTTTGGATAAAAGCATAAATATAAATGAGGTACATTTTTAGAAATTTGCATCATTTTATATGTGTACCTTTGGTATGATCTGCAATAATTAATCATTTTAATTTATTTAAGTAATATGTATATTTGTTTGTTGTTTTATATTTGTTTGCATATTTGTTTGTTGCTTTAAAATCCAGAGCAGAAAAATACTTCATAAAAACTACTAATTTCTCATAGGTTATCTTACAAAAAAAATTCCATTCCCAAGGCCAGATAAATAAATATGATTACATTCATGTCTTATTACTAATGCATTTTTATAAGGAATTTCAAAGAAGAGGGAGTGTAATTAAAGGGCCACTGACCCACCACACAAAAAAAACACTTATCCTTACAATGTAGTGCTTTCAGATCAGTTTTTTTTCATAAACACAAACCCTATTATTTTCATTGTCATTTTTCAATAAAGGTCAGAGACTATTAAAAAATGCATTGCTGGAGGTTTACAATGGGTAATTGCAATGAACTGAGTAATTTCATGCTTTGAATTACACAGAAGCCTCATAAACCTACAGAAAACTGGCCAGCTTCACTAATTATGGATCACCTTAGTGTATACAATCATCAGTAATAGCATTAAAACCACTTACAAGTAAATAATATTGATTACCTCATTAAACTGGCAAATGTCAAATGTACATGCATTAACATAAGATATGTGTCTGACATGTCAATAAATGTTTTATTGGTACTTTCTTAATTGTCCTAATTAGTGTTGGTGTGACATCTTGTCTTTTCACTGAGTTTTGCTGGATATAAATTTGCTGGATATAAATTTATTTCCAACCAAACTTTGCCTGTACTACATTGGGTTTTATATTAATCTAATTTTCATTTCCAACTAAAATTCAATGTCTATCCAACACTGGAGTTTAATGTGAAGCCAACATTGGGGTTTTTTTGTCAACCTGATTTTCATTTTCAACTAAAATACGCCTGTCCAACATTTAAGTCCGACATCTTTCTGCCATAAAATGGATGTCATGTGTCTGCTTGGTAGGAGGCCCCACCTCACAACTTACAAGAATTAAAGTACACTATATTACCAAAAGTATTCGCTTGCCTTCCTTCACAAGTATATAAACTTGAGTGACACCCCATTCTTATTCCATAGGGTTTAATATGATGCTGTTCCACCAGCCATAACAGCTTAAACTCTTTTTGGAAGGCTTTCCACAAGGTTTAGGAGTGTGTTTATGGGATGTTTTGACCATTTTTCCAGAAGAAAATTTGTGAGGTCAGGCACTGATGTTTAAGAGTTATTTTCACTGGAACTAAGGGGCCGAGTAATCCCCCTCTACTAAACTTCAGACAAATACCATTCTCCTGGCAACCACCAAACCCAGACTAATCCATCAGATTGCCAGATGGAGAAGCGTGATTCATCACTCTAGAGATCACATCTCCACTGCTCTAGAGTCCAGTTGTGGCATGCTTTACCCATTCCATGAAGCTCTCTATGCACTGTTCTTGAGCTAATCTGAAGACCGCATGAATTTCACAAATGTTTGTAGAAGCAGTCTGCATGCCTAGGTTCTGGATTTTATATACCTGTGGCCATGGAAGTAAATGGAACACCTGAATTGAATGATTTGAATGGGTGTGAATACTTTTGGGTGTGAATACTTTTGGCAATATAGTGTATCTGCTTCTAACATTCTGCTAACCTAAATTCTTACAGTATATAGGCTTAGAGAGGGTTCAGAACTGCTTCAATGTCATGTTCTATATGGCCACAAATTTAAAATCAATTGCATGCATGCTTTACTTAGTACAAAATCAACAAATCAACAAATCAACAATTAGAAAAGCACTAGCTTTACATTTATGGAAATAGCACGATTAATATCCTGTTCATTATCATCTCCAATTTGCCAGACATGCTTGTTTTTGGACTGTGAGAGGAAACTGGAGCTCCCTGAGGAAGCCCACACAGACATATGGGGAGAACATGCAAACTCCACACGGACAGGACCCAGGCCTCCCTCCCTAGGAATTAAACCTGGGACCTTCTTGTTATGAAGCAGCAATGCTACACAAGCATGCTGGTGGCAGAATTATGTTTTGGGGTTATTTTTCATCCGCTGGAACTGGGACTTTAGTCAAGGTGGATGGAATTATGAGTAGTTCCATATGTCAGTCAAGTCTGGCACAAAATCTTCAGCTGAAGAGGAAGAGAAATTTCATTTTTCAGCATAACGGTGACCCAAAGCATACCTCTACATCAACAAAAGAATGACTTCACCAGGAGAAGATCAAAGCTTTAGAATGGCCCAGCCAGAGCCCAGACCTGAATCCAATTGAAAATCTGTGGGGTGACCTAAAGAGGGCTGTGCACAGGAGACGCTCTTGTAATCTGACAGATTTGGAGCACTTTCACAAGAAAGAGTTAGCAAAGACTGCCAAGTCAAGATGTGTCATGTTGATAGACTCATACCCAAAATACAGAATGCTGTCATGAAATCAAAAAGTATTAGTTTAAGGGTGTGCAGAAGTGTTTTTTTTGTTTTTTTTCCACCCTCTACTGCATGCATAATGAAATTATTGATAAAAAAAAAAAGTTTGGTTCTACATATATACTTAACATGGTCCAGTATAACCTATAAAAAAACAAAGTCATTTATTTTGACTTTATTTGTGTCCCGAGACACTCAATTATAATACTAACATAATAGTAATCCATTTCAAAATGACTTGAATGTCCTGAATGCCTATGCATGAAGCCTATACCTCACATTGAATCATCTGCCTAATTTCATTGCCTAATTTCCTTCAGGTTCAATAAAGTATCTATCTATCTATCTCTATCTATCTGTTCCATCCTCACTATCTGCCTCCATGGCAGTCCTTTCCAATATACTGTAGCAAGAATATCCCCATGACCCCCAAAGTAAAGTCTCCACTGTCATCAAAGTTTTATATACAACTGTTCTCACCCTCTATTATATATACAGGGGTTAGACAATGAAACTGAAACACCTGTGTGGGAGGTTTCATGGCTAAATTGGACCAGCCTAGTGGCCAATCTTCATTAATTGCACATTGCACCAGTAAAAGCAGCGTGTGAAGGTTCAATTAGCAGGGTAAGAGCACAGTTTTGCTCAAAATATTGCAATGCACACAACATTATGGGTGACATACCAGAGTTCTAAAGAGGACAAATTGTTGGTGCACGTCTTGCTGGCACATCTGTGACCAAGACAGCAAGTCTTTGTGATGTACTGTATCAAGAGCCACGGTATCCAGGGTAATGTCAGCATCCACACTGTTCTAAAAGCATATCAAAAAGAGTAGACTTTTCCCCAAAAATAATAATAATAATAATAATAAATTCCTGATATTTTGTTTCAGTTATTCTTCTGGTTCTGATTTCAAGGTGCAAAAAAACCAAACAAATAAAACAAAAAAATGCACATGAATATAATGGATGCAGAGCAATTTGTTCCTTAGTTTAATTTTTAATTCTTGACTTGGTCAAAATCATTCATTTAATTACACTTTGTTCAAAATAATGAAATAAACTATGTCACTAAACTAAACTATGTATTCTATACATCTCACATTATGTTGAAACACAAGAATAGCATGCCAGTGGTGAAGGGTGTTGCGAATTTTTTAACAACACATCACTTCATTAGGAACAAAAGGAAAGAACCAGGGGAAGAGAGACAGATTATGCATATGCATTATGAAGGGGGAAGAGCATGAGGGGTACACATACCTATAACTCACCCATGGTAAAGGTTCACAAAACAGTGAGGATCTGTGCACCAATACTGGTACTGTGTTCAGCTCCTCCAGCATCACCCCATGGAAACTGCAGAGATTTCAATCCAATGGCATCTCTCCCAGCCCTCAATCCTCCAACTGCCCCGGCACTACGTGTTCAGCTCCTCCACAGATGGTGATCTCTCCTAAGGGGGACCAGGGCACAACCACCAAGGAGCCCCAACTCTGCTGCTTTGCCACTGCAGGTCATTTTTAACTTCTTGCCCATCCTCAAAGTGCATGTCTTTAAATCCAACTTGGCTCCAATGGCTGGATAAATTTTCAATCGTCTCTGAGAGACACTTCTTTTGCCATTTGCTTCATTGCTTGGCAGTCACCTGCCACCCATCCAGGCTGGTGCTCTTGGTACCCAGAAGTACTCCCAGATGAAGAAGCAATACAATTGATTCAGTGTCGAGGAGGGCTGCAGCTCGCATTTTGTCAATGTGACAACACACCCATAACGCTTGTGGTTTTCTTGTCTCAGGTGCAAGAGAGGACTGTTCATTCCTAATCCAATTTCTTGCTGGCTCAGCCTTGGAAGTTGGCTGGAGCTGAAACTGAATGTGCCTCTTTATCTCCTCAGAGTTGAGTTCCAAGAAAATAATCCAATGCAAGCTCTTCTCACACAGTGTTTGGAAATGCTGGGATTACCTTCTGGATTATAATGCTGATGTCTGCCACTAGCATGCTCATGTGCTCCCTGTACAGGTGCCATCAACTGGAGAGTTGCCCAAAGAGCTCCCATCAATGCTGCAAGTTCGCAGTGCTGTTTGGATAGGACTGTAAGTTGTGTGCCTGCTATAGATGGGGTGTGTGTTTTTCCCCTGTACTTTCTTCCCCTTTATTTCATACATAGTCTCTTTCCCCTGGAACCGTCACCTTTATGTTCCTAATAAAGTGACGTGTTGCAAAACTGGGTTCATTTGCATCGCCCTCCACCACGTCACAATAGTATAAAGAAATGAGTGTGTACCATATTTTTTCTTACAAAACAACTGACATATATGCTGTATTTCCTGTCATGTTTGTATTTCCTGTCACATTCTCTTTTCTTAAGGCTATACCAGAACCAGATAAATTTACAACCCTTTGGAATGTCACAAGACAGACATCAATCAGGTTTATGATTCATAGCTGTGTGTCTTCACACAGAAGAGGGAAGGGCATAATAGAAGCAGAGAATGATCTAACTATCTATTGCATTCAAAGCATCATAAGCAGAGGAAGAATTCCTATTTTTATGTGTTATGGCAGAAATGGTCATGCCATTCAATACGTCATAAACGGAGCAGGAAATCCTATTGGTCAAGTCCAGCAAAGTCAAGGAAAAAGGTGTGTAGACTAGCATTATGAAAACTTTTGTGCCCTGAGTAGAAGAGGGATTCCTCATTTCTTTATGTAAGTAAGCAAATTATTTCAGCAAGAAATATCTCCATCTTCATTGGAAACACCACAATACAAATTGGCATAACAAACAGGATAGGAAAACATCACTGATTTTGGCATTGCAAAACAGCTCTTCTCAAGACATGCTTGGCTTCACTCACAAATGGAAGAGCAAAAAATACTGAGGTAAGTGCTCTTAGCTTACAACCTCGACCAGGGGTGAGTGAGATTATAACTGTAAGTGCTGGTAAGGGAAATTTTTATTAATTGTCTCTCCTAAAATGCACTGTGAGAAGTTTTTTTGCTATAACTGTGAGAATAAGTGTGAATGGAAAAAATCCTTGCAGGGTGGATAAGTTGCAGAAGTGGCCCACCCACTTCCTTCCATTCCTGTCAGGAGAGGCACAGCTCACCTTGCATCAGCTGCTGGCTGGAGTACCGACCCTCTGGTGTGCAATCATGCAGTGGGTTGGGCCATTCCCTAGAACAAGTCCGAATGCACTTCCACTCCCTGGATGGGGTCAACGAGCAGGTGGTGCAAATTATCATCAAGCTGCCAGCAGGAGCAGCAGAAAGGGTCCAGTACCACTGCCTGGCAACACTGGAGGAGGGTCTCTCTTTGGCAGAGGAACATGTGTTGGCATTTCTGGCAATGGATGAATCCCCCACTATATCACTGTTTCTCTTTCTCTCTGTCTGTCTGTCACTCTTTCCCCTCCCCTCTCACTCCCTCCCCTTGTTCCCCAGTCCCATTGCCACAGCAGTGGGGAGACAACTCTCCCGACATCAGCTCCATGTACCCACAACCGGATTCCCTGCCCTTCTCCTACGTCTTCCCCACAGGTCTGGGAGCCCAACACCATGGGTGCAGGTAGGAAGCCTGGGCCGGGCTACTGGTTCTGTGGAGACCCAGGGAACTTCTAGAACCAGTGCCCTGTGATAGAGGTAGAAGCAGTGGTCCAGATCCCCGACATGCGGCAGGCCACCCCTGATCGAGCAGGGACATACAGAAAACTGGTAAGTCTACAAGGGGGTACACAAGAGGCCTTGGTGGATTCTGGATGTAGCTAAACATAATTCACCAAAGCCTGGTTCAAGGTGGGGCATGGGAAAAATGCACAATGGCTGAAGGGGAAAGCAATGGTGAAATGTGTTCACAGTGCTATTCATGAATATCCTATAGTTCACCATTCAATTCAGGGGGAAAATCATTATGTTGAGGCAGCAGTTAGTCCCTGCCCCTCCCATCCACTCATTGTGGGGATGAATTGGCCTGGGTTTAAAAGACTATTAAAAAGAATTTGTACAAATGTGTCCTGCACCAGTGCAGCATAGGATGTGCGCAGTGCTGGAAGGGGAAGTGGAGTCCCCCTTGTCAATGTCAGCTGCACGTTAGACTGACACCTACTTGGTGGAGTTGACGCCTACTCCTCCCTCCCTTCAGCAATTCCCCATTGGGGATTTCCCTCTGGAGCCAAGACACTCTGTCACATATTTGACCAAGTGAGAATAATCAATGGTTTCCCCAGACACTGAACTCCCCTACCTGTGTACTGAGATTATTAGACAGGCTATATAGCATGGCACAGGACACTCACACACAAGAAGTTACTGCCCAGTTGTTTGTGCCTGTTATTCCAGGCTGCTCATCATAAACCTATGATGGAACATTTAGGACAGGATAAAACACTCTTCCCTCTCATGGCCACTTCTATTGGCCAGGCATTCATCGGGATACACCTTGATATTGTTAAGGAAACAATTTATTTTAACCTGTTTGTGTTAATTTAACAACTGGTCCAGCAGCATTTAACTGAATTTTTAATGCAGGTGTTGAACAGGACAGCAGTGTTTTAAAGGACATCTCTTCTGGATATCTAATGGATATACAGGTTTTATAAGACAGGTCATTGATTTCCAATAAGAATAAAGCATTCATGGCAATACAACACAATGATAAAATCTCACAGGAAAGTATACTTTGTTGTGTTTAGTTTTACTTTAGGACTATTGTGTTACCCAATGTTTCTCAAGAGACTGACTTCTGATGGAAGGTGTGCCAGGGCATCACACATGCATACATAACAATAATAATAATAATAATAATAAACTATGTTTTTAGTGTTTCTTTAAATGTGTATGTATTTAGAGTAGTTAAACATGACAGTAGATAGAGTCTAAAAACAAACCTCAATATATACATAAACTATATACATAAACCTGTATATAAAATGTATATGACGCACTCTTGACAGCACCATATGCACTAATATGCCCCTACCCTGTCAGTCACTGCTGTGATGGTAATTATCAGTGAGACTCTGAATGGCAGCCAGCAAGTCTGAGCAGATCACCATCCGCATCTGGCATACTTCCTCAGCCCACTGCAATGCCAGCACAATAGCAATAAGTTCAGTTGTGAAAACTGATTGGTTATCTAACAGTCTTTTCTAGTCAGTCAGTCAGTGAGTCAGTCATTATCTGTACCGCTTATTCCCAGTTACGGGGTCACGGGGGAGCCGGTGCCCAGCCGGCAACTCTGAGC
>JAOVVG010146860.1:0-12709 GCA_028566375.1 Leptodoras nelsoni | reverse complement strand
GCATGTCTTTGGACTGTGGGAGGAAACCGGAGTACCCGGAGAAAACCCACACGGACACGGGGAGGACATGCAGACTCTACACAGAAAGGACCCAGACCACCCCCACCAGGGATCGAACCCGGGACCTTCTTGCTGTGAGGCGACGGTGCTACCCACCGAGCCACCGCGTCGCCCACAAGTTTAATAAAAATATCTTAATTTTTTAATGTCCACAAATGTCATGTCAACTACTTTAATAACAGAACAGCGCCCCTGTATATAAAAAATGGTTTGTTCCAATACCATATGACCAGCATCTCATGATCTCACTTTCCTCTGAGGCAGGCATTTGAAGACACTGTGGTGAGTGTCCTCTTATTTATTTATTTTTCAAAATTTTATCTACAATAGCACTATAATAGTCCAAGAGTATATTAATTGAATGTCAACTACGTTACATCTATTTATATGGCTTACAATGTTTTAATGATTTGAATTCATTTATATGTTCAAATTAGACATTAACTGATGCAAGGAGATGACATGTAGTCAGGCAAGCGAGGCTTACCACTGAAGTTATGGGTCAAAATAGGGAAATTATCATCTATGTTACCCACCAGATAAGTTACCCAGCATTCTACATCATCATCTCATCATTATCAGTTCTTATATGGACACCACATATTACTCATATGGGCACACCTTCACTTTCTCCATCATTAACACATTAAAAAAAAAAATCTGAAATATGATGGAGAAATTTATCCAGAAATCATTCAGGAAGTCATGAAGACACATGTGCAGGTAAAGTATGCACTATGTAGGAGTCATGAATTTTTTTTTCTGGCCATGGAGAGATATGCTGTGGTACCTGTTTGAAGACATTTTGAGCATAGTTCCTCCTCCAAAGCAAGTCACACCATGTCGAGGTTGATCAAAAATATCTGGTCTAGTTTCTAAAAGCTTCACATTCACTGAATACTGATGTTACTGTACTTTTTTTTAAGGAACAGTTTGCATTGTCATACAGTCAATGACACTACACACACCAACACAACAATCTACAAACCAAGCAAGAAAAAAGAAAACAAAAGAAAAAAGACTCCCATAGCAGTCTACATCACTACACCCAACAAAACAAAATCCAAAGCTCACCAGCCCCACTGAACACTCACACACTCACACATACACACACACACAGACACACACACACACACACACACAAACCCACTCAGGCCACCCAAAAGCAGGAGGAAAGGGGGGGAAATGTAAAATAAAAATAAATTAGATAAGAATAAGTAAAACAAAACAAACAAAACACACACCAAAAAAAGAAATATATAAAATTAAAAGAATAATAAAATAAATAAATAAATAGATAACAAGAGGTCAGTCAAGATTGAGACACTTTAAAGATTTAAAATATGAAATAAAACTCTAATCTTCTGAAAAATGAACCGATATTGCCTCTCGTGGAGCAACGTATCTTTTCCAATTTTAGAAACAACATAGTATCTCTCAGCCACTGTGAAAGTGTTGGTGGTTTAGCCGATTTCCAAAGCAGCAAAAGACAGCGTCTAGCTACCAATGAAGTAAAGGCCAAGACGTTCAGCTGACAAACATCAATCCTGGCACCAAGGATTTTTGACATAGTAGCAAAGTAACCCCGCCAGAACTCACCTAACGTTGAGCAAGTAAAAAACATATGGCTTAGATTACAAGGAGAGGCATGGCATCTATCACATGAGTCATCAATGTTAGGATATATTATAGCTAGCCTAGCTTTACAAAGATGGACTCTGTGTAGGATCTTACATTGAATTAGCCCAAGTCGAACATATATAAAGCTTGTGTGTACCCTACTTATAGATCTATCCCACCAAGATTGTGTGAGATCCACCCCCAAACTTATCCCCCCAAGCTGTTTTTGTTCTGGTCAGTATGGAGTTGTCTGTGGACATGAGTTGATTATAAATCTTTGAGATTGTTGGTTTTTGTTGACTACCACTCAGCAAATCCTCCCACAACCCTGTGTTGGGCAGAAGTGTAATGGGTGCAGTGTCTGATTTGGAGGTATCTAAAGGGATGAGAGGATGGTAATTCAAAGATTTTGGATAAATCAGAAAATTCACAAAAAATACCATCTCTGTAAAGGTCCTTAAAACACTTAATACCAGCACTGAGAAAAACAGGGTCAGTGTATGAGGGGGGAAATAAATGATTTATAAATGAATTAGTTATTGGTGTAAAGATGAAGGCCGCTGTGTAAATGTCTGAATGTAACTTAAAATATCTCCTAAACTGATACCATACACAAAGAGTGGACAGAACTACTGAGTTGGATGTATAGCCAGAAAGGTTACAGGGTAGGGAGGTGGTGAGCAAAGCATATAGACAAGTGTTAATACATGAACCTGCTTCTAGTTTACACCAATCAGTCTCCAGAGGACCAAGCCAGAGCATTATTTTGTGGATTTGGGCCGACCAGTAGTTCAGTTGAAAATTTGGTAATGTAAGTCCACCATTGAACCTACATCTCTGGAGTAATGTCCTACGAATTCTGGGCACTTTCCCATTCCACAGAAATTGGGTGATGCATTGATCCAATGACTTGAAAAATAGTTTAGGCAAACATATAGGAACACAATGAAACAAAAACATTTGGGCAAGATATTCATTTTAACTGCATTAATTCTCCCAATGAGTGACAAGGGCAAGTTCCTCCAGTTTTGAAAGTAAGAAATTGTCTGCTCAACCAAGGGAGAAAAATTTGCTTCCTGAAGGGACGAAAAAGGCACGTGTCACATTAACGCCAAGATATTTAAATCCTGATCTGCTGAGCTTGATTGGAACATCACACTGATTAATTTGTAAAGCAGATGTATTCACTGGTTAACACTCACTCTTAAGAAGATTAACTTTGTACCCAGAAAATGTTCCAAAATGCTCCAACATTGAGATGATTACTGGGATACTGGACAGGGGATTTGAAACATATAATAATAGATCATCTGCGTAGAGTGACAATTTAAACATGTTACCTGAGCGGGAGATACATCGATAATGGCTCAATAGCCAGGGCAAATAACAAAGGCGAGAGTGGACAACCCTGATGGGTGCCTCGTCCCAATTTAAAATAACAGGACACTAGCTTGGGGTGATGTGTACAAGTGTCGAATCCAAGAAAGAAAAGCATTGCCGAATTGTACTATTTTTTAATATAAAACTTTAGGTTTCACTAGGACCCTTGTGCTGTGTTAAAACGCCATTTTAAATTTATTCTTTTAAATTTAGTTCCTCTACTATGGGTTTCTAATGGGTTTAAAGTCACTTTCTTTATAAATTAAATTATTCTAAATGAATTCTGAATGTCTGAAATAAAAGCACTTGTTCCAACATTCCACCATGTACTGTTCAATGAGAATGTTTACATTGTCAATGGAAAAGTTCACAATTCACACTGTGTGAAAAGTTCGCATGTTTTTTGTTTTTTATTTGCTTTGCTTGTTAGAAAAAAAAAATTGTATTTTATATGAATTTAGTCTTTCTTCATTTAATTCATGTACTAATTGACAGTTTCCATAAAATTTTGTACTCCTGCCTTGAAATAAATATAGAGTTCATGGTTAATAATAGTCCAGTCAACTATGTTACCTGCGTCAACTGAGTGACTTTTATTGTTGACTATGTTACACCGTATTTTTTCACATTTCAAATAACTGGTGAAAAAAATAAAATGGTGCTTCTGATTTTTTAAAATTATACTGAACATCTATACAGTTTGTAGTTTTGCATCTCTTAAAATGATCAAAATGACCTGTGTAGTAGTTGTACAAAACAAATATTCCTGTCCTTGATAACAGTGCTGAACATATCACATGTATATCTGAAAAAATATATAATATATATATATAATTCTTAAAATTATTTTTAAAACATCATTGCATATATGGTAGAACAGACTCATGAGCCCTTAAAATTGTATTTTAGTTGATGTACCCCAAATTATAGAATGACCCTTTAGTAGATATTATATTAAAAATGGGTGATGATGATATTTTGTATATTTTTCCTCACTACATTGCTCTTGTAGCATGACCTGGCATTACAAACAGATGTAATTCATGTTATATCCATCACTACTGACGTGTTTAATTCAAGGTGCTCAATGAATTGATTATCCGGTCTCCTCTTATGTTCTCCAGTGTACAGCTGGTTATATCTCTTGGTAATGTGTTCAAGCAGAGAACACTGGCAGCACATGTGAGGGCAGGTCATTGAAACAGGGAATGAGCATCACATTTTTATATGTAGTCAGTTTTATAATTGATGAGTAATGGCAATACAAAGATTTGACAGACATTTTTATTGAAATATTTTTATAGCACTTTATATATTTATATTTATATTCTATATTGACAAAAATATTCACTCGTCTGCCTTCACATGCATATGTACTTGGATTACTTCACTTTTTTTAAAATTTTATTTTATTTTTTTTTCTGCCGCGGCTCATGCAACTTTTGGGAGCGGTGTAGCGTGCTTGGAGGAGAGTGCTCCCACCCACCTCTTGTATGCATGAGCTCACAGACACCCATGACTGGACAGTGTCGCTCTGATTGACATAGAGGGAGAAGGTATGCTGCCCCTCCCACCCTGAGAGCACAGTCAATCTTGCTGTCTGGGCTCCCGGCTACGGGCAGCTATAGCATCACCCGGATTATGCTAGACTTCCCATTCTTAATACATAGGGTTTAATATGATGTCGGCCCACCCTTTGGAGCTAAAACAGCTTCAACACTGGGAAGGCTTTCCATAAGGTTTAGGAGAGTGTTTATGGGATTTTTTTATGGGAAAAAACAAACCAACATACATTTCAAGTAGTTATAGAGAAATCATCCATTTTCAAATATTAGTCAAAGGGAGATATATTTTGCCCAATTCTTCCAGAAGCGTATTTGTGAGGTCAGCTACTGATGTTGGATGGGGGTGGGGCAGGGGTGGTTCATTGGTTATGGTGTTATTGGGTATGGTTATGGGTTACTGAATAGACAGTCATGGGTTCAAGCCCCAGCACCACCAAGCTGCCACTGTTGGGCCCATGAGCAAGGCCCCTAACCCTTAACTGTACAAATTAAATAAATGCAAGTCTGGATAAGGATGTCTGCCAAATGCCATAAAGGTAAATGTAATGTAAATGAACGAGAAGGCCTGGCTCGCAGTCTCTGCTCTAATTCATCCCAAAGATGTTCTGTCGGGTTGAGGTCAGATCAGGTGCAGGCGCAGGCCAGTCAAGTTCTTCCCCACCAAACTCGCTCATCCATTTTCTATGGACCTTGCTTTGTGCACTGCTCTGCAGTCATGTTGGAACAGGAAGGTGCCATCCCCAAACTGTTCCCACAAAGTTGGGAGCATGAAATTGTCCAAAATTTCTTGGTATAGTTAAGAGTTCCTTTCACTGGAACTAAGGGGGCGAGCCCAACTCCTGAAAATCAACCCTTCACCATAACCCCCCCAATGCAGTCAGACAAGCACCGTTCTCCTGGCAACCACCAAACTGCTCTAGAGTCCAGTAGCGGCATGCTTTACACCACTGCACCTGATGCTTTGCATTGTGCTTGGTGGTGATGAAGCTCTCTACACACTGCTCTTGAGCTAATCTGAAGGCCGCATGAAGTTTGGAAGTTTATAGTGAGTGACCTCTGCGCACTATGCAAGTGAGTGAATACTTTTGGCAATATAGTGTATTTATGCATAGTCAATTCTCCTTCAACGCACCCGTTGGGGTGGTTTGATTAATACATTAGTCTTCCGTGACACACTGGAGTAATACTTGGCTGGAAGTCCATATTCCCTGAAACATAAAAAACAAATCATGATTATTAAACATGAAAAAGTTTTAAAGTGAAACTTGGCAATATGATGTATGTTCCCCAACTTTAATTATTATGGGGATAATCTAGGAGGAGTCTATAACCATTATATTTTATTTCGTTTTATGATTAGAAATTACAAAATAGTTGTCTTTTTCATCTTTCCAGCCATTCCCACAAGAAAACTCTAAAAATGCACGTTTTGCTTCCTTCGTCATAATGAAACTGTTCATAATGTATCGTAATGTCAGTCAGTCAGTCAGTCATTTTCTGTACCGCTTATTCCCAGTTACGGGGTCACCGTGCCGCCCTTGTATCGTAATGTTATGCCTGATATTATACCTACTGAATTGTGAGTTATTGGATAAACAAACTAAATATTTATTTAGCTTTTGAGACTCACTTCAAGTCCTTCAGTGTCTTCTCTTTATATTTATCCACATTTGTTTGATGGGTACATGCTTCTTCTTCCATTCTCTTTCTTTCAAGAAATGTCTCTCTCTTCTGGGTGGCAGTCTGAGCCGTCCGTGCCTGCATCTGATGCTGGAGCTCCTGACCATAGAGCCTGGCCCGCTGCCGTTTCTGTTGCTGCTTATCCTTGTCCTGTTTTGTGAGCTCCTTCTGGACCCTGAAACAGAAAGATAAAAGTTTCAAACCTAGTCACACTTAAGTACTTCAGTATTTATACAGAGTGAACAAATGACTCAAAAAGAAATAATATCAAAATAATATCAACTAATCTGTGGCTATTATAAATTAGACTGTGGCTTTCCAAAAATCAGACAGCATCACAAGTATTTCAAGCTTGTGAATGATGCACACTTGGCCATTCTTTAATCATGATTGCATTAGAAAGTTTTAGGGATTGTTCTAATCATGGAACAGGACAGTTTTCCTAGTAAATCTGTTAATTTCTCGATAACCTACATCAGTGCCTTTATTTTGTGAATTATTTGAAATGGACAAATTTTAACTTGATACAGAAGTCATCTTTTAATTTCCTCTATGCCATAATAATACAAGGCTGAAAAAGTAAATGACCCATAACCATTACTGATGTGATTTGAAAAACAGCGGGGAGGAAATGTATACCTTTTCCTTCTACAAAACTGTTTAATTATATCTTATTTATATTATAACTTTTCTTTTGTGTTTGCGTTTCCTTAACGACTGAAAGCTATAAGGGCCTCTAGCATGCCCCCAAATCTATTAATGGGTAAAAAGGGATGGTGAGCTAAAACAAGAGTAAATAAGTCTAATAATATTCAGTCCAAGCTTGAGGTTTCTGAGACAGTTGTGTAACAGTTATGGGACCAGTGTGAGCATATGTGAGGATAATTTGCTGAAGTGATTGAATTATCTGTTGAAGAAGTGAGATCACAGTGAGCTGTGTACAGTAGTCGTGGTTCACCTCTGGAGCCTGTTCAACTCGGCCTTCTTTTGACCAGCTTCAACAGCCTTCGTGCGCTCTTTATGAGCGATGTACTCTAGACAAGCAGTCTTCAGTCGCTCTTGCTCCTGCAGCTTTTTCTTGGCCTGCTCTTTCTCTTTCTTTCTCCATTCACGTTCAACAGCATCCTGATGCCTACGAGCCATAAGCGCATCCTGGGTGATGACAGCAAAAAAAATAAATAAATCAGGAGAGCATGAGTTTTAAAAGTACTTTCACATCATTTTTTACTTTATCCTATATTAGCTGAAAACACTCAATAACAGCCTTTATTTGTATGCAAATGATATATCATTTATATGAAATAAGGCTTCTAGTAACCCACTGTATGTGTATAAAGGACTAGGTAATGAATGGCTGTCATCTCCAGTCAAGAGTACTAAGCCTACACACATAATACATGACAGAAAGTGAATGCTTCTTTTACCCGTTCAGCTTTATGGTCTTTGGCTTTTTCTTGAAGAAGCCTCAGTTTCGCCACTTCTTTCTCCCTCTCTCTCCTTTTTCGTGTCTGTTCCACCTCATATGCTTCCTTTTGCTCCTGCAACAAAGACAAATACCTTCAGTTTCACATTTCTGTCTGCACAGATACCTGAACCTGGCTGATCTTTTACACTCTCTTTGCACCACAACACATTAGACTTACTTCAGAATACTTTGCCCCACATCCTATAAAACATGCCTGTGTGTGCTATATAATAACTTCACTGAAGCTCAAAGCACTAATGATTTGAAGTAAAGCTGTTTCTATTTAGAGCTGTTGTACAGATGAGGGTAAAAGTTTGTATACCATGAAGAGAAATAAAAAATCTAGACATAATGTTGGTGTATCCTGGAGATAGTTGAATAATAATGGAATAATAATCCAAAACAGCCCAATCAGAAAACATAATTATTCATCATCTAAGCCGCCTATCCTACTAACAGGGTGCAGAGGGTGATGGAGCCTATATTAGTGCTCGGTTAGCAGAAGGCAGGGAAACACCCTGGACAGGTCACCCGTCCATCGCAGGGCAAACACAGACTCACACATTCACACCTAGGTGCAGTTTAATCTCCATCTGACTGAATGTATTTGGACTGTGTGAGGAAACTCATGCAGACATGAAAAGTCCACACATTCCCTGGCCTGGGAAATGAACCTAGGTGCTTCTTGCTGTGCAGTGACCCACTGCACCACCATGCCACCAATGACAATTTTAATTTTATATTCTCGATACATTTGCTTAAAAAAATATGCAAGATTTTAGAAGTAGTAATAAAGGCAAAATGTGGGCATACCGCTTACACAACTCACCAGTTTTTTGCGTGTATATTCCATAGCATTAAGGTCAACCAGTCTCTCCTCTTCTTTTCTTTGCTCCTTGGCACGCAAACTTGCCTCGCTGTTTTTCACAATTTCCCTGCGAAGCTTTTCTTGCTCTTCTTTCTTCTTTTTCAGAGACTAGAGACAAATTCACAGATAAACACACGCATACACACATGCACACCAGGCAAACACACGTTGATAAGAATAAATATCTGACGATTATTGCTTTATACACTGACCCTGAGCTGAAGAGAAAAATATATAACCAAGGAGACATGTCATTCTATCACTGGAATGTTGACATAATATTGATTTACAATACTTAATATTAATTAGTCTATTAATAGCCTCTTTATTATATGGTCCATGTGTTTTCTTTCAACATATGATCTTTCTTTAAATGTTTTGTGTTTGAGAGGCTTCTGGTCTCATACCTCTGACTTCTCCATGTTCCACCTGTCCACTTTTTCCAGCATCTGCTGCTTTTCCTGCTCCTTTAATTCTTCCTGCAGCAAACGCTCCTCCTGACGTGCCTCAATCTGTTTCATGTTGCAGATCTTCCCCCTGTAAAAAAAACAAGCATACCAAACAAAGCTCACTAATGTACCCAAAAACATTGAGATATTTGAGAAATGACAAGTCAAAATCACTGAAACTCACTGAATCCTCTGATCTTTGCGAAGCTGGTCCTGGTGTGCCTGAACCTCAAGGGCCTTCTGACGGTCCGTCTCCATCATGGCATCCAGCCTACACTGCTCCTCCTTCTTCTCAGAAAGAATCTTCTGTTTCTCCTCAATCTGAGCATCCCGTTCTTCTTGGCATTTCACCCCCAGAATCAGCTGCAGAGTTAACACATAAAAGCACAGGTGTGAACACTCGGCAGAGAAACACACACACACACACCGACACACAGACACACACACACACAGCTATCGAGCAAGAACATGTGTCACACCTGGTTAAGCCTCATGATGTCACCTTCTCGCTCCATTCTCAAGGTTTTCGCCTTGTCCAGTATGTTCTGAGCATGTTCCTTAGCCTCAGCTTCCAGATCACTAAGGGGCTGGTTCTTTTGCCGGGCCAAATCTGCTTGCTGCATGTTCATCTTCCTCTCTTCAGCAGCATTCTAATGCAGACAGAGAAACAGTGAGTGCATCCACATTATATACATTATACAGATTATTTCATAAGGAGTCATATAACCATTATAGATAAGCAGAAGGCTACAGAGCTTACAGACCATATTTTATATGACATGAGAACCGGCATGTATTTTACTATAATTGTAACTGATAAAGAAAAAATCTGTGTTTAATAAAGCTGGGCCTGGTCAGGAAAGTGTTTGGGATGCTTGGGCATTGGTGATAGTACAGTCAAGTAAATTTCCATTTCATTACCGTGCTTCAGATGACAGATAAGTCAGATTATATGTACATGGAAAAATATGCTCAGCACAGATATCATGATATGATTAGCATAATACAATATGACATATTCCGCCGAATCTGTGCCATTTGGGTCCCCAGGAAATTACATGTATAAATGTGCACAAACATTAACTGTAAAATACATTTTATTATTAAGCCTGGTATCTTGTACTTTGATCTAATAGCAAATTTAAGATATATAATTAAAAACATTAATAAAACCTACCTAGAACACTGAAAAAATAGCATTTGTTACCTGTCCCCCCTCTCTAACTATACACTTTACCATGAAATATAATTATTAAAATCTTTCCTAGATATAATTTTTTTTGCATTGTTGTGTGACTTCAAATCCCATCTATTCTTTAAAAATATTTGTTTCATAAGATATTCATAATATTTTAGTTAAAATATTCATTTTAGTTGTGTCCCAAAGTTTTCACTCAGTCCTGTTACCCTAACACATTACCCCATCTGAAAAATTTGGAACATTCCAAAGGTCACATGTTCAATAGGAAGTTGCATCAGTTGGATCTTCTGAAGGTCATGGGAAGACCAAAAGTAAGTTCCCACCTTTTTTTCTCTATATTTGATCCTATTGTAACTATGACTGAGGAGGTCAATCTCAACGTTCTGTCCTGTTACCTAGATTAATTCTTATTCTTATGTTATTTGTTTATTTTTAAAACACAAATTTTGGGGAAATCACTAGAATGTGCTCAGTGTCCTCGTGCTACTAGCATAGCCACCATGTAGCTATATTTTATGTTTTTTCTATTTCTATGCTAAAAACTCAGTCCTGTTACTTTCAGTCTTGTTACTCATATAAGGAGTATATGAGTAACAGGAATTAGTAGAGTCCTCTGGTTTGATGATTTTTTAATGTCAATGTAATACTATTCACCTTTTTTAAAGTTTTACAGTTGAAATTACAAAGATAATGTAACAGCACATTTTAAGAACTGCCATGTGTTATTTAACACGTGTGTTTTAGGCAATATAATCAAGGGCAGAGAAGAAGACGAAAAAAGCCTGTTCCCGTTACTTGATTATTTTTTCTAAAAAAAATATATATATATAAACCACTTTTTTCCCAATCGAATTTGGTCCGTCATTTATCCATTTGTTTCATAAATTACATGATAAAAAAAATTATCAATTTCAGGTTTGGGTCTTCTTGAAAATATAAATAGTGCTTTGCATCTTTTAGAAAAATAGAACTTACATGCATATATAGTGATGTTTTAGTCATAAATATCAATTATTTGAACATGTAGTCAACCGTTTCTTTAAAATAAACACTTTCTTGAGAGAAAATCAAAGGGATTAGTTGACATGCTTTCAAACATGCTTTTTAAATGTCATATGAGTTTTGGTAGCAGGACTGAGAAAAATTTAACCATCTTCAGCTTAGAAAACCTTGTACAAAAATTTAATAAATCTGTCTGAGATTGACCAACACATGTTTTGAATAGTTAAATATATGTGTTATTAAATTCAGCATTGAAAAAAGATTAAAAATTAAGTTTAATTTGGAAGAGTTACAACAAGAAAATGGCACCCATTCGGTGGAATGGCCCATATATTTTTATACCTGAATTGTAAAGAATCTGTGTTTAACTTCTTAGACAAGCATGATGACTAACAAGTCTTGCCTGCCAAATCACTGAATCGTATTTCAGAATAACAACAGAATAACAGTGAATAATAATAACAGTGCTTTCTGCTTTCACCTTGACGTCTTCCTGAGCTTTGTGCTTGCTCTCCAGTGCTGCATCCCTGTCCTCTTTTGTTAGCACTCGAGAGTTAGCCAGGATTCGCTCAAATTCAGACTGGCAGATAATGATGGACTGTTCAGAAGGGTCTTTGTTTGGAATTCTAGTTCAACAGAATAAGGTATATTCCTGTCATTTTCCTTATCTCTTAAAACCCCATAGTTTGTACAAATGCAAAATGTAAAAATGGAAATGTCAAATCAAAGAAAGACAGATAGTTAATATGAGGGAATTGAACAAGATGTTACTGAGGTGTACCACTCGTACACAGCAGTACTTGCCTGAGTTCCCTGATTAGGGTATTGCTGATGACAAGGACCGTCTTAGGGTTTTCTGCCTTGGTGATCGGAGCAGAGCTATTCTGGGTTCTGGGCCCAGCTTTAGCAAGGTTCTTAACTTCACTTGCAGACTGCAAAAAAACATGTCAACATGTCTATTTGTCCAAAGTCCACTAATGAATGATTCAGATTTTTTTTTTACTTTAAATCAAATCTTGTTTCGTACCTGTCTGTCTCTTCCAAAAAGAGTTTCGTCCACTTCTGAAGTGGGGGCCTGCACTACGTAGCGGCGTGTATAAGCTCCATTCTTGGACAGCTTTGTGGGTTGTGATTTCCCATTCTGATGTGATAAAGACCATCAGCATAATATCATGTCAGTTTCACACATAAAGAAAGAATGTTACTAAAATAGCCTTTTTACTGGACAAATGTTGCACACATAAATATATGCCCTCTGTATTTAAAGCTGTGAATTCAATTTTTAATTACAGTACCAGTCAAAAGTTTGGACACACCTTCTCATTTAATGTTTTTCTTTTTTTTATTTTTTTTCCTACATTGTAAATGAATACTGAAGTCATCCAGACTATGAAGGAACACATAAGGAATCATGTAGTA